>LBNU01000119.1:126530-156036 GCA_014162995.1 Artemisia annua
GTAAAGACCGAAAACTTTGACACTCTTTTAGAGGCGTTTTATATTACTAAAACCGTGTGTACTCACCAACTATTTTCATAGTTGACCCGTTTTCTCTCATGCATTTCAGGTGATCGTCAGTAAGTTTTTCTTCATGGTCCTTGCATAATGAAGTTTTCACGCGTCACTACTAATCATTATGGATTTCAAGGTATGAGCATGTGGAAGTTGGTGTTCAAGACGTTGGTAGTACCTGCATTGAAACAGTTAGCAATAATATGTCTGGTATTTACATGTTCGGAATTAGAGATTGTCACCAGCATAGTGTGAAGACTCCTTCTAATCCTTACCAAGGCCGTTCCTAATCGGATACCCCCTAGAGGGCTTACACAGACATACATAAGTACACCCCACGACTGTAGACCGTTTGGAGCCACCGCAAACACTAAGCATAATCCACAAGGAATTACCGAACTGACCTGTTGTCAGGGCTATTTCATGTTGACCCTGGCAGGATTTCCGTTCAATCATTCGAGAAATACATAAGTAATTCCCTCATAAACGTTCTTGGCAGATTGCTAAGATCTGCGTAGGACTCGATAGTTTACACTTAGTGTCCAATGATGTAAGACACTAGTGTAGAAGTATTATGTGTTCCTAAGAGATCTTTGATGTATCTCGTGGCTCTAGACTCAATTCGTGCACATTTTGGTCGTCGGAGGTGTGGAGCAGAGTACCTCCTTTTCAATATCGACACACTCGAATGGATGGTCAATAGATTATGCAGGGTTCTCTAAGAGAATGAAACAAGTATCTTTTGAGAGAAACTTGAGTGGCTAAGAATGTTTAGGTGCATTGCGTCACTGGGTCCATGACGTCTTTATCTTCAATACCGGTGTCGCCTTAGCAATGACCAGTAGCATATGAATTGAACCCGGTGTCTGACCTAAGGTTGAACAAATGGAGGGCTATTTCTTTTCACCCTTTTCTTTACATTTCTTTTTAATTCTTCAACCCCTTCTTTCTCCTTTCATTCTTTTCTCATATATCATACCTAAGGACTTCTAATTTAATTTCTAACTATTGGTGATGTCCTTGGGTAGATCCCTCCGGTTCTGGTGGATCATAGGACGGTTATTCCTATCCTTAGTCACCTTATAACTCCATGACTATCCTATTGATGCCATTAAACCAAATGTTTGAAAATCTCTCAAAGTGTTTATGAATACGAAACCTTTTGTTAACACTTTGAGGGTTTTGATTTCTTTGGAAAGACTCCCTCTCCACATATGCTCATGAATGTTTTGAAAAATTTGCTCATGCGGGAGGAGTTGGCACTTTTTAATTGATCCACTCTTAATAGACATGTACCCGAGGGACACGTTTATGTTGCTTAGTTAAAAGGATCCGTTATGAGTTTTTAGGTGATAACTAGCCCTAATAACTAACTTAAAGTTGTTAACATTCCTAAAAGGAAGTTAGACCCGTCAAAGTAAACGTCTAAGAAGAGTTTCTCAAAACGGTACTTTCTACTTGGATAAATCCTTTCGAATACTAACATTTGTTGTTTCGTCAATTCATGGGTCAAATCTAAGTCGAGCTCGTACAAGATATAACTTTTACATCATATTTAATCACTTTTTCATCTTCTCCCCCTCAAAAATAGCATATCAAATGTTGTTTTTGTAAACTTTTTGATTAAAATATGCCTTTGTGAGTCTTATGGGGAGAATTCAACAAGAACTTTTTGTTTGAAGAATGATGTTTTTGGTCAAGTACGCCCCCCCAACAAGTGACTACTCATTGAGGTGAAATACTTGTCCTTTGAGCAGAATTGTAAAAATCATGAAAGGTTTGTTAATTCTACTCAAAAGTACGAAGCTTTCGCTCCTTATGTGAGGATTCTGGCACTGATGCGTACCACAGGGTCCTTTAAATACAAAGTGCAGGTTGTACACTGTTATGTGTGCACAAGCCGTGTAATCACAAATCAATCAATATATTATTTAAATTTTGGTACCCAAAACATTTAAGCTAAGTTTCACCAGCAGGCATGGCATCAAAGTCTGTGAATCGAGGATCAGGTCGTCTGAAGGTCAAGCCCGGAAACGATGGTCGAACGCCGATGTAGCTTTCCAATCTCCTGATCTGCTTATGACGATACAATCTCTCTTCAATCGTCTGGACAAAGTTGCGAACTATCCTCCTTGCATTTGCTTTCCACCTCGTATTTTCACCGTTGCTTAACCGCTTCTTGTCATCAAGCAATCTTTCAACTAACCTATCACGAACTCTTTGTAGCATGTCGTCACAGAATTTATGAATCTCATCAAACCTCATGTAGCGGAGCTGACTCTTCTTGTTGAGGTAGGTGGTTCCAAATGATGGTTGCAGTATGAGCGTATACTGTGACGATTCTTGAATTCCAGGAAATGTGAGTTGTGGTTTTGTTAGGTTGAGTTTGTTTTGATAACTTTCAACGCCCAGCTGTAGATCTTCCACTCTTTCTTAAACAATCAATCGTCTGATGTAGAGAAGTAGAGATGCAATGAAGTTGTACTGAGTTGACTTTGGAAAGCGTAGCATCTTCCCTTGAACTTTTTCCAAGTACATGTCTTCTATGTCATTCAGGTTGAGATCTGGAAAGTCTGCTTCTCCGAACTTGTACTCCTTTTCATCTTGTCTCTTGACGATAATCTCTTGCATGAAAGTGTAGTTGAATCTTCGAGACTCCAAGATTTCCATTATGGCAACGATTCGAGACTTGTGCTTCACGTTTTCACTTGACGTCAAATGCGGTCTGTGAGTGTAGCCGAGTTTAAGTTTGTCTGGCCACTGTTGAATTCCAAGGAGAGCTTCTCTGTTGTATGTAACAACGGAGTTGCTGAAGATCGGTGTTGTTTCTTCAATAGCCGGTAATTCGTATCTGGCAGCAGGGACTGANCTTGACGTCAAATGCGGTCTGTGAGTGTAGCCGAGTTTAAGTTTGTCTGGCCACTGTTGAATTCCAAGGAGAGCTTCTCTGTTGTATGTAACAACGGAGTTGCTGAAGATCGGTGTTGTTTCTTCAATAGCCGGTAATTCGTATCTGGCAGCAGGGACTGAGATCGTCAGTGAAGAAGCATATCTTTCTTTTGAGGTCTCGTGGGCATGTTGAAGATATCTGAGATCGTTGTTGAAGAAGAATCGGTACGGGATCTTAGGCTTTTCAGGAAATCCTTGCAGAGGTAGTGGTTTTGTCCAATCGGTGAAGTAAGGCTCGTTATGCTTAGAATGAACATCGTAGTTAGCTTTAGGATTCAGCCAGTCGAATGAACCAAACAAAGCGCAAGCAATGTTCTCCATGTGATACTGTAGTTCAACTTTGTTTCCCGATCGAGACTTAAGAAAGTCAAAAGCTTCAAGATTGATCCTTCGTAACTCAGCCTTCGTCATCTTATCAACTTGAAGACCCGCCATGATACTTTGAGTATACTGCAAAGTGTTTCCAGGAAGTGGTTCGCCGGCTTCAAGTGGAGGTTGTGACTTGATCATTTCGGTTAACTAATCAACTTTTGGAGCTTCATCTACATCTAGCCATGAGAATGGTTTAGACTTCTTCTTCTTCTTTGACTTAGTAGATTTTCCTTTCTCCTGAGTCTTTGATGATGATGATGGTCCAGGTCTTGATTCAGGAGTTTGTGATTCATGGATGGTTGTGTCAGCCTCTTCCTGATTATCATCTGGTTGTAGCATGAATGGTTCTTCTGCATGTGTAGGACCGGATCCAGATGCTGGAGTTTGCTGTTTACTAACTGGAGCTTTGGAAGACTTGGCTGGTGTTTTTTGTAAAGATGATGGTTCTTTAGTTGTCCTTGATTTCTTGCTTTTGGAATCGGGATCAGGATCATCATCTTTTCTCGATCTTTTGCGTTTTCCAGCCGCTTCTTTGCACGATTATTTAGAGGCAATAACTTTCAGTGCCTCAAACATTGCTAATTCTTCAGGAGTCCTTTCCTGTTTATCTCAAAGTTTAGCTGCTAACAATGCTTGTAGTTGTTCAGTAGTGAGATCAGTTGGTGAGATTGGAGCCCTGTCAGTTCGAAGATAAAACAGTGCTGACTGGAGCATTCGTTCAATACTGTGCTTGATCATGGTATTCAACTCTGTATGAAGCGGCTTGAGAAGATCTGACACTACAGGTGTGGTGAGAGCAACAAGGTTGTCGTTGAGAAATTCTTCAGTGTATGCTTTGAGCATTGTATTCATGTCAGCTTGCATGAACCTATCAACTAGTGCTGTCGACTCTTGAAGATCCTTGACTTGTTGTGTCAATTTTGTGACCAGTGTTGTCAGCTTTTGATTTGGTCTTTGTAGGTCCAAAGATTTGGATCTTAGCAGTCTTTGTAAGACAATAGATACCTTGGAATATATTCGAAAATATCTCATTATGCGTAGTAAGTAATATAACGACATCCGTAACAATTCTCATTAGGAGAGTTTCGATCCTGGCTCAGGATGACGCTGGCGGCACTGCTTAACACTGATGCAACAGCTCGACAGGGCAATGTGGTGGTTTCCAGTTGGCGGAAACGGGGACGAGAGTAACGCGTAAAGAGACAAACTGCACCACTATAGGGAGGTGAAAATATTAACTTTTTATATTCCCATTTAATTTCTTGGGAACACACACCTTTCTGCGCCATCTCACCCCGACGGGGGTCGCAAATCAATGCCGTAGGGTTCCTTTTATACTATAAGGAAACCCTAATTCTACAAACGTGTGAAAGGATGCATGCATATCTTCTCCTAAGATATCTAACCGCGTGCATATCCTTTCCTATAATATCTCCTAATATATCTAACTTATTCAGCAAAACAGGCTTAACTGAACTAACATAAACATACTTAACTATCACTTGCCAGACTTAACTTAGTACTGGCAGACTTAACTATCTACCTGACTTAACTAAGCTATTCAGACTTTTAAGTCTGTTACAAATAATTCCCAACAATCCTCCCCTAACTTGATCTTCATGCTCCATGATCTTCAAGTTCCTTTCTTCAGAAATGCTTTGAGGATTTTGAATGTAAGCTCCTTTGGAATTATTTTGAGCTGCAACTTTTCTTGAATCTTAAGATTTTTGCAGCAACCTTCAAATCTTTAATACCATCTGATCTTTGCAGCAACATTGACAACATGTACATCAAATCAAAAGTTTCATACTATTCTCATCACTTCCAGGTGTGTGAACTCCTGTGAGAGGTGAATCATTGAAAGTTTAATGGATTTGATGTCTCTTTACCATATAGCCATCACTTCTGGAGTAGCCAATGTTTTAGTATGATACTATGGTACATTGATAATCATATGATTTTTAGCAAACCATCAGCTATCAACGGATTTGATTTGTCTTTACCAAAAGCCGTTTGCTATTGGACTAGCCAACTCTTTGATGGTATACAGTCATCATCTTGGTGAGTTGATTACCAATTATGGTTTTTTCACTGCCTTTACCACAAGCCATAACCTTGTGGGCTCGTCAACTCTTCACTATAACAGATATGGTGAGTTGAATACCATACAATTTTTGGCAAATTGTAAGCCATAAACGGATTTGAGATATCTTTACCTAGAGCCGTTTGCTCTTGGATTAGCCAGTCCTTATGTGGGTTAGACATGGTGGACTGATAACCATTTGTTGTGGCAGTGCAAGGCACTTCCATCAAACAAACTCCAATTAAACCTATCTCAAGTCCATTTTTCAAATCTTTTGGAAATTCTTTCAAACACCCCAAGCAGTCTCCTGCTTGGACTGTCTTTCTATGAGCTTCAAAAGCTGACCTTTTGTCTCATCCTCCTTATCTCCTAGCAATTTCTTTTCCGTTATAACCTTAGAAACTCTAGGAGGGATTGGGTATTCCACTTCTGCAAGCATGTAGATGTGTGCAGTCTTCAATGTTAGACAGTGAACTGCACAACTAGAGAAATACCTCCAATATCTCACTTCTTGTTGATGAGTTACTTTCCATATGTCATTAGTCTTGCTTGGTGGATCAAACATGACTTTTAGGTCTCCCTAGAGAACCTTTTCAAAATCATCCTCAGGTGCACCATCTCCATATTTTATCACCATAAGCCTGTATAACTCCTTCAGATCATCCCTTGTCAAATCATGCAACATAGCTGGAAAGTTTAAGTAAAGATTTTCAGTATAATCTTCTCTAATGATTTTGTATGCTGCTCTGTTTTTCCCTTGTTTGATGATCTACCAGTTTACAACTTTGGCAGGTGTTCTCAAACTTTGTGTCATGGTTTCCATGGTTTGAGAATCAGATGAAGATTCTTGCACACTTTCTTCCACTTCAGCTGTCTTTGATCTCTTTTTGCTAATGGTCTTTCTCCTGGTTCTTCTCAAGACTGGCTCTTTTACTTCTTCCTCCTTTTTCACAGGGAGATCCTTTGTAGACTCAGCAATGTTTTCAACATCAATAGCTTTCTCAAATGTAGCAGCCTTAGAAGATTCCCCACCTTTTCTTTTCTTAGGATCCTCCTTTTGAAGTGTTGTACCATGCCTTTTGAGTCCATAAAACTGTGCCTCTTTTTCTGAGTCCATGGGGAGAAAATGTATAGTCCTTCTGTATCCTGTGTAATAGTCTAGTTCTATCTGTCCTGGAGACATGCCTTTGAATTGAGACATCTTCCAGTTGCACCGATTGCGCAAATACTTCTTCATCCCATACAACACTTCACTTTCTGAGAGATTTTTCCTCTTCTTTTTAGAACCTCTTAGTGAACTTATCATGACATCCAGAGCTTGTTCATTTTTCATATTGATATAATCCAAAAGTTGTGCTGTCTGCTGATCTTCACTCAGGCTTTGATTTGCAACAAGTTCAAGAGCCTTTCTTCTTATTTCAGGATCTGTGGCAATCATATGCTTGATCTCATCCTGGGTTGGCTGATATGGCTCCTCAGTCATCTTTTTAGTCTTGTGGTGCTTTGTAGTATTTAGATCCTCTGCTAATTTTCTAGCCAATTCAGCATCTTTGGCTTGTAATGCTTCCAGTCTTGCTTGCTCTGCTCTTTCCTCTGCTTGAATTCTTTCAATTTCAGCTAGACTTGCTGCTTCTTCTCTATCTTGTCTCTTAGTTTTCTTGGGCTGAGGGGCTTCTTCCACCATGATTTGCTTTCCTTTACCTCCTTTTCTTGTGGTAACCCCAGTTTCACTAACAGACTTAATCTCTGCAGCAGGTTTAACCTTTTCAACAGACTTAATCTCAGCTTCTGTAGCATACTTAACCTTAGCAGACTTAACCTTTGTTGCAGACTTAACCTCTACAGCAGACTTGACCAGTTCATCAGCAGGCTTAATTATTTCAACCTCCTCTGTCCCCACTTTCTTTTTCAACAATTTCTTTTGCTGACTTTGACTGAGAGTGTTGATTAAGATGTCAGCTGCTTCCATTCCTTTAGGACTAACTTCTGAATTTTGAGGAAGATTGTCCTTTATAGGAGTCTGAAGATCTTGATCATCCAAATTCCTCCTCTATTTGGAAGAATTTTCAACAGTATCATCTTCAGTATCAATGAACACCATACTAGAAGCTTTCATTGCATCTTCCATCTTTTGTATCCTCTTGACCAATTTGTCAATAGTAGCACCCATGGTTTGCTTAGTCTCCTTTAATTCATTTTCCATCACCTCTATCTTATTTGCAAGTTGTGTGAGAGTTTCCTTGCTTGTAGAGGATTGTTCCTCCTCATGAGTTGAGGTGTGGGTGTGGGTTTGTGGAGATAGGTGTGGTGGTGTAGGGGAAGGTGGCAAGGTACCTGGGGAGCTAGAGGAACTAGGTTCAGGAATAGGGACATCAGGGTTATCCATTGGTTAGGATGAGTCATCACTTTCAGATGATGAAGATGTACCTGCATTGTCAGTACCACCAGGCAGCATAGCAGGGAGCAAGGGTTTCAATTTCCCTTTAAAACTCCTTTTCATGTTTGCAAAGACCTTCTTTTTAAATGGGATGACCATATACTGAGTTTTATTAACTGTTTCAACATCTAGCACCATTTGCAAAAACGTTGGATACATCAAAAACTTTGTGGTGCTTTTGGAATTAGTTACCATTGCTTCAAAGAACATTTTTGAAAAATCATAGGTTTTATTTGTGGAGAGACAGATCAATGCAGAAGCAAGATTGCTACCAAATTGATCCCATCCACCACTCTTAGAACTTAAGCATTGAAGCAAATGGTGAATTAAGAACCTCCAATTAGGAGTAAATTGACTTTTCCAAAACGTAAGAGTACCATCAGGAAGGTATCCCGTTTTCTTTATACCCTTAAAAATCCTTTTATTTGACAACATAGTAATTCCTGAGGCATCATTTAATTGAAGACTACTTCTAATGGAAGCCTCAGTAACAGAGTAATCAGTATTATCTATGGTTGCCCTTAACTCTTGAGTCCCATCAGCAAGAGTTTCGGCAGTAGCAGTCTGCCAAAACTGTTTGACTAGGGAATCGTAAATGATGGGGTGACATGTTAGTGCATACCTGATGTAGGAACCCTTCATAAAATCCACGATTTAATGAAAGTCATCACTACCCACTGGTTTCTTCAAGAACCCGACTTGATTGTGTTTGTTACAGTACTTCATTCTTGCAATATTGTATTCCTTTTGAATATTTGAAAGGTACTTTGAAAAGATGTTGATGATGAGTTTAAATAGCCAAGTATGAAAACAGAGTATGCGATTTTCTTGTGGAAAATAGGTGATTTGTTACAATATTTTTGGAGAGAAATTAAAAGATAAAGATTGAAAATAAAATCAAATATTATCTTTATATACTCCTAGAATATTGTAAAACTGTAACGGTACTATTTAAACAGTGAAAATCATTGGGCCGATGACCAGTACTAACAGTCATAAAAAGTACACTGCCAGACTTAATTTTGGTCAACCAGACTTAATCACCAGGCTTAACTGATGATCAATAATGACTCAAAAGTATTTTAAAATCTGAAAATAGCCTATGTATGTCTTCAATCCATATTTTCCCTGCAAAAATTAGTCCAAAAACTAAGAGAAGACATATATATGCACCCAACTTAAACATTAATTCAAATTTTCAACAAGCATGACTTTTAGTTTCAAATTATACATTTAACCTCCCCTTAAATGTAGCTAGGTACCATGTAAATTTAAGAAACCAAAAGACCTTTGTTAATCATGAAAATGTGTATAAAGTACTTAATCCAAAACAAAAGAAAAACTTTGATGTTTGCAAAACATAGATCACACATGTCCTAATGACTTATTCAAGCACAATGCAAGTCTCTTAAAATGATGCAATAACCTTGAGAAGAAATGATGGGTTTCTCAAAACTTAATCTCTCTTCCTTTTCTTTGCCTTGGAATCATGATCAAGCTTATCACAGATCTTAGTTATCAGCTGACCACCTATGCTGAGAAGAAGGTTATCAATGGCATTAGTTTGTTCTTCACATTGAAGTTTTGAGGACATCATTCCATAGAGTACTTCAGTGCTTAGAGGATACACCACATCAGTGAGCATAAAGATATCAACACCTCCTTTGATTGAGATATGATAAACTCCACTTTTAGTGTATAACTGCCACAAGAGAGTTTTATCTTGGCTTGGAAAGCTGCAGTGCACATCTGCAGAACTTGGTGCAAGCATTCTGTGAAGCTCCATATATAGTTCCTGTGCCTTCACATCAACTTTTCCTCCATTCTTGAAATCTAGTTGAACCAGTTTCCATAGAGTGTCTAAATCTTCCCTGTCACAAGACTTCACCAAGGTTTCCATGTTCTTGTAGCATTCAGATGTGCCATCAGCTCTAGTTATTTGCCAGACTTTTCCACCTTTATCCCTGCTAATTCTCTAGTCTTCAATCCTTGCTGGAAACAGGTTGATGTACATCTTCCTTTCAAAGCTATATATGGGTTCTTTAAAACCCAGTTTGTGCTCTGAGCATCCACTATCAAATAAATCTTTATATCTTAGTTCCTGTAGTGAATGATCCTGCACAAGAATAAGAGATTAGTTTCTCTTAATGACCTAGGCCTGTGCAGGCTTGGGTCCATTTTGTGGATCTACATACTTGTAAGTCTTGTAAGAACAAGATCCACTGATACTTCATTGGGACTTATAGGTAAGTTCATTCTTTAATGGGTCCCATTTCCAACAGTCTAAGTCTCTAGTAGGAGACCCCCTTTTACCCTTTACAGCATAAGAGTTTGAGATCTTAGCTGTATTATTTTCAATGGGTCTTCTCACAGGTGATTTTGATTTGAAGAAATTTCTTCTTTGGTTAAAATTGTTCACCTGTGAAATAGGTCTTCTCACAGGTGAAGAAGATTTTGCAAAGTGATTTCTATAATTAGCTTGATTCACTTGTGGTTTAATTGGTTGTCTCGGTCTATAATAGCTAGTATTACCCTTGGGATGAACAGGATTAACCTGTTGCCCAACAGGCTTAACATGGTTTCTACATGTATTAACATTTGGTCTACCAGAACTACCAGAATTAATTTTGGAATGACCACTATTAACCCTTAAACGAACAGAGTTAACATTTGTGTTACCAGTATTGAGTAGAACTTGTCTAGGGACGAACTGATTAGCATGATTAATTCTATTCACATTATTCCATACAGGTTTAGCCACATTATTACTAGTATTGACCATCTTTTGTTTTCTCAACTCATTTTCTTTAGCCATTCTTCTTTCATGAAAGTCACAATCTTTTATCAGATGACTAATGCTATTACATACAAAACATCTTTTCTGAGTATACACATAACCTCATCCTAACACTCTATTCCATTTATCATTCTTTTCCCTTTTTGGTGTCTCTGGTTTATTCACTTGTTGCCTAGGAGATTTTCAGTGAGTTTCACAAATAGGTTCAACAGGTATTTTTTAGGTTCAGACACAATAGGTTTATCACTTTTAATAGAATTAGACCTTGACACTTCACTTGACACACTTTCAGGTTCTGATTCAGAGGACTCAGAGGTGTTTCCAAGTGACTCTTCACTAACATTACATTGACAGGTAGAGTATTCACTAGTTTTATCTTCTGAGACCTTTGTTTCAGGCACTTGAGGTCCTTTTTTACCATACACATATAGTGATTCATCAAATTCTTTCTCAGGTAGAGGAGTGTAGTCTCCACTTAAAGGAGGTGGAATTCCTTTGTAGTTATCAGTTTTTAAGAATCTACTATATACAATTGAAGCAGCCAAGTCAGTATCTGAAGCAGTGAACATGCTTCTATCTATCTCTTCTTCATAGCTAAGAACCTCACTATCTGATTTTATCTCATATCCTAGACCAATTTTACATGTTGAGCTCATGCCACAGTTTATTAACTTTGACAAATTTTGAGAAGAATTTTTCCATTTGTCTACTATTTGCTGTAATTCTTCTTTTTCTTTAAGAGCTTTTTCACCAATTCTCCTATACTTTTTCAGTTTTTCATCTTTAGCATATATCTCATTAGCCTGAAAAGTAAGTTTTTAGTTTAAATTGGCTAGTTGTGTTTGAAGTTTATCAACCTGAGCTTCTAAACTTTTGACACCATTTTCATAAGCAAGTATTTTAATCTCTGGTTCTTCTATTTGATTTGTTTGTTGATCACACATAGCTTTAACATTGTTGTATGAATCAATACAGAGTTTAGAAGATAGAAATACCTTAGAGTTAGAGCTTATGGCCATTAGAGCATGGTTGGTAGGTTCCTCCTCTAATGCCATCATCCATTGTCAGCAGACCAACCTGGCTTGTCTCCTTCTTGTTCACCTCCTCTGGATACATCCTCTTCTTCTTTTCGAAGTCACTTTTGCTGTGCATTCTCTAGCAAAGTGACCATTGTTTTTGCACTTCCAGCATACAAGTTTTGACTTATCATAACCAACTGGCTTATTTCCATTGTATTTAATGTTTCTTCCAGTTTTCTTGAAGAACCTTTTCATCCTGAGTGCAATCATGGCCAGTTGCCAGTTGATATCCATTTCTTCAATATCAACATCATAAATTTGATCATGATCATCATGTATGAGATCTCTTTCATCAGATCTCTTTGCAAAAAGAGAGAAGAGAACTTCATCAGCAAAGCCAGTAGGGTTATCTCTCTCCTTTATGTTGTTAGAATAGGAAGCATAACTGCCAGAATTAAAACTGCCAGAACTAACTCTGTTAGTACTGGTCTTGCCTTGTCCAACAAAGGCAACATTGGCTGCACTGGATGATGATTTTGAGCTTCCTTTGATGTCTTGTTCAAAAACCCTAAGATTGTTCAACAAATCATCAATTGACCAATCATCAACACCTTCTTTTAGCCTCATGCTCATGGTCACATTTGTCCATTCTTGAGGCATAGATCTAAGAAACTTATGGTTTGCATCTTCAGTAGATACAGGAGAACCATGAGCTTCTAGTTGAGAGAGTAGGTGTTGAAACCTTTCATAACCTTTTTCAAGCCCTTCAGAACTGCTCACTGTGAATGCCTCAAATTGCTGTTTAAATATAGCCTTCTGTATCTTCTTGGAATTGGCATTCCCTCCAAATCTGATTCTAATTGCTTCCCAGATCTCTTTGGCATCATCCATCCTATGGAACCTTCTTAGGTGTTCTTTTGGAATGGCCATCAGAAGAATGGTCCTAGCTTTCCTTTCTTTCTCTACAGCATGTATCTCTGCAGCAGTGACTGGTGGAAGCACTTTAACAGTACCATCCTTGCCTACAGAGATCCTTTTCTTTGAGTTACCATTCTGTATGACTTTCCACACATCATTATCTATGTATTCCAGATAATGTTCCATCTCCATTGGTCATATATCATACTCTTCCTTCTTAAGAATTGGGAGTTTGATATTGGTCACAGGCACAAGCTACTGTTGTTGCTTTGGCTTCTCATTGTCAGAGACAGCATCTTCATGGTTTAATTCTTCAGCATCAGAATCACTGTGACGGCTAGAGAATTCATCAACAGGTTTAGACATCTTTTTGGAAATTTTGGTGAGTGTTTGAGTGGTTGTAGTGTGTGTGGATCTATGTTTCTTCTTACTTAGAGTCCCTCAGCGAGGCTCTGATACCACTTGTAGGTCCAAAGATTTGGATCTTAGCAGCCTTTGTAAGACAATAGATACCTTGAATAAATCTAAACTATCTATATCAGAAACTCTAAACAATATATACTTGATGTTAACGCGGAATATTAACACAAGCAGTAAGAAGAACACAGAGAATTACTAACTTTATATTCTATTAAATTTCTTGAAAACTTGGCATAGAACTCAATGTCGTAGGGTTCCTTTTATACTATAAGGAAACCCTAATTCTACAAACGTGTGAAAGGATGCAAGCATATCTTCTCCTAAGATATCTAACCGCGTGCATATCCCTTCCTATAATATCTCCTAAGATATCTAACTTGTTCAGCAAAACAGGCTTAACTGAACTAACATAAACATACTTAACTATCACTTGCTAGACATAACTTAGTACTACAGACTTAGCTATCTACACGACTTAACTAAGCTATTCAGACTTTTAAGTCTGTTACAAATAATTCCCAACAGTCTTTAAGATCTCCATCCTGTGGTTGTGTGTCTTTCTTCTTACGTGACAGTGCTACAGCTTTCTTGATTCTTTCAGATGCGGTGGTGACTAATGAACTTGCCTTTCTATTGATTGATTTGCGTTTTGATGTTGTTTCTGATGGTGGTGGAGATGAGTGGTGTGATGATGATGTTGAAGATGATTCATTGTCAGATTCAGACTGAGGAGAAGGAGGATCCTTTGGAGGAGAACCCTGGGGAATTGGAGGATCCTTTGGAGGTGACTGTTGGTGAAGTGAGTGTGGAGGTGAGTTGATGTAGTCGTCGGTATCAAAGAATTGCTCTTCTTCTTGTTCATCTGACTTTTGTTCTTTTGGTTGTTCTTCATGAAGCAATCTTTCCGTCTCCTCACTAGCTTTCTTCTTCAGTTCTTCTTCTTTCTCCATCTGAGCAATGAACTCCGGTGTGATGAACTCAGAAGTCTCCTTTTGCTTTTGTGAATCATCAACAGTTTCCTTGGTAGCTTCCTTCATGATGACGTTCCCTTCTGCATCTTTTTCCTCTTCTTCAGTGTTAAGTGGAATTTCCGGAACCAAGGTTGAAGTCACAGTTGTAGAAGGTGTAATCAAGGTGCTACTAGAACCACCCTCTTGTTCAGGTTAATTGAGCGGTTGTGGATGAGGTTGGGGATGGAGGAGGTTGAGACATGCCGCTTCTTTGAGTTCTTTCANTTTTGCTTTTGTGAATCATCAACAGTTTCCTTGGTAGCTTCCTTCATGATGACGTTCCCTTCTGCATCTTTTTCCTCTTCTTCAGTGTTAAGTGGAATTTCCGGAACCAAGGTTGAAGTCACAGTTGTAGAAGGTGTAATCAAGGTGCTACTAGAACCACCCTCTTGTTCAGGTTAATTGAGCGGTTGTGGATGAGGTTGGGGATGGAGGAGGTTGAGACATGCCGCTTCTTTGAGTTCTTTCAGATGTTGCTTCTCTTCTGCTCTTGTGTCGACAATGATGCTTTTCAGTTTACGTTTATCAACCAAGGGTTGAACAACTAGTTCACCTTCTTCTTTATCATTTGCACCGCTACTTGGTTCATTGATGGTTATCCCTTTACTTTTCCTTTCACCCTGATGTAGAGTTCCCATGATCATTTTCTTTGCCAATTCAAGCTCGGGGAGCTCCTCTTCATCTAACCTTACCCTTCATTCAAAATCTTCTTCTTCATCTGATTCGGTTTCAAACTCTGATTCATTTTTGGAAGGTAACGGTGTTGGTTCATCTTGGATGGTTTGGTTTGGAGTGATCTTCCTTCGGGGTCTGGTAGCAGGCTTTGGGGAAGACTTGGTTTGTTGTGAAGTTGTAGTGCTGCTTGTGCTTCCAGTCTTGCCACCTCTTTTGCTACGAGTCTCCATCTTGACGACGGATTCGTCTTCATCACCGGTGTATCCCACTTTCCCCGCTTGATAACGTTTGTCGTAGATTTCATAATTCTTTGTCTTTCGAATCTTATCATCTAGGAAGTAGTCTGGAATCCTCATTCCCTTTTGTCTTGTTGTGAACTTGGTGGTTTTGACAAAAGCAATCTTAAAGTCTTTGTTGTAGATGTCTTTTGGTTCAGTACGATCATGCATTCTTTTGAGGTAATCTGGTATGTTGCCGCAGAAGTGCTCAATGAGCATCTTTGTGAATCTAACGAATGGAATCACAGTCCTTTCACGATCTGTTTGGATGTGATGGACCATGTCGCTCATTATTGAACTAGCAAAGTCGATCGGTTGCATGCTCATCATTCCCCAAAATACTTTAAGATGCTCTAGTCTCGGATGTTCATGACCACTTTTTCTACCGGAGATTGACCGTACAATTAGCATGTAAAATGTTCTCCAAGGTTGAGATAGATACTTCACGTTAAACCTTGACAGCCTTGTGAGTGATAAGTCATCTTAAACATCATATCCTAGATCAATGAGATAATCCAGGATTTCAAGTTCAGTCAACATAGGACGAAACTCTTTCGGTGTGGGAAGCATCAGGACTGTTGTAGGACATCCAGATCCACGGTGTAGACTTGACGATCCAATGTGACAGTGAAGGATTCGTCATCCAAGTTGGCTTGACCTGTTTACCAAAACTGATGAATATAGAAGATTGGAACTGATGTGGATTTGGTGAGCATAGACTTGCAGGGATGAGCCAGAAGAATGTCTTTCACAATCTTACACGAATCTTCAGGAATTCGAAGTTTGTTGAAGTCAATTCGTGAATTTTTTTGGCCAATTGGGATGTTGTAATCAACCGGGACGATTTCTCCGAATGTGAGCAATGGAAGAGTTTGTTCGGGAGTATTCATGTTGTGTTCAACCATTGTTTTCTGTAAAAGTATCATCATGAAACCAAACATCCAAATTTGTTAGCCATTAGTTCATGCACATGTTTGATATTCATAGATATACTTGTTACATTTTGCAATTAAGGTCCAATTGATTAACAAGTGAGATGTTGTCACATAAAGTGTTTCACATGAATGAACTAAGATATTATGCTAAAACATCCACAAATCATTACATTATAAATCTGACCTAAGTAATACATACAAATGAAAAACACATCCACAAGTTAAGTACACATGAATGCAACACAATTGACACAACTATTCTTGAAGTTTTCTTCCTTAGACTTGTTTTTGAAAATTTATAAAAAAATGGAAATTCTCGAAAATTCGTCTAAGTGTGTTCTCAATAATTTTGCAGAAGGTGTTCTCGATAACTTTCACTTGAAATGTTCTCGATAATTTTTTTTTGTCCATGTTCTCGATAAGTTCCAAAAGGAGTGTTCTCGATAACTTGAAAAACAATAGGTTTTCGAAAACTACACATATGATAGTTCTCGATAATACAGTTTTGAAGATTCTCGATAAATAGAAAAGTTATCGAAAAATTTATCAAGGGTTCTCGATAATTTTATCAAGAATTATCTCGATAATTTTATCAAGAATTCTCGATAATTTATCAAGGGTTCTCGATAACTTTGTTACAGAGGGTTCTCGATAAATTAATCAAGAGTTCTCGATAATTTCATCAAGAATTCTCGATAAACCACAGTTTCGAAAATTCTTATACAAGAATTTTTGAGATCATGTAGACGTTCGTTATCTTGAAAAATTTTGATCCCTTGAGTGAATACCTAAAGAATTAAATGTAGAACATATGTTAAAAAACATATTTCACACTCTTTCACAAGATTTCGAAAATCATACGCATCCCTAACTTATCGAAAATAAAGAATCTTTGTAAACAATGTTGCAAATTCAATTTTGAACATCAATTAACATGCATACAAACATATCCAAAGCATTTAATTGACCTTAAGAACACAAACACAAAAATACCCAAATCGTTCATAAACCCTAATTATTGAAATCATGCATTCATGAAATGTGAAACAATTAACAAGCATAGACATGATTCTAACACACTAACAAACAAATCCCACCAAGAAATTTAAACAAAACACCAATAAATAAAGAAAACCCAAATCGTACAAAAACCCTAGAAATCGAAAACATATCAAACGAGTTAGATGTTATGATTATATGTTACCAAAAAGTTTAGAACACTCAATAGACCAAAAGCCCTCAAGAAAATCAAACTCTAACACTCGAATTATGTGTTTACGAAATCTACACAAACCCTAGAACTGTAAATCATTATTACAAGAAATATAACCATTAAAAACACAATTCATTGAAAACCATCTCTTAGAAAGTCCTAAGGATCATTAGAAAACTTACGGTTTGAAGAATTTGTGCACGGATTTGTGTATTGGATTTTCGCCGTGGATCGTATAAGAGGGTGTTTGTTTTTTGATTTTCAGAAATAATGAAATAAAGGGGGTGTTTGTTTGTTTTGTTATTTTTGTATAAGTTTAAGGGTTGGCAGAAATGGTCCCTAGACTATTACACATGCATCGTTAATCCTAAAACTTTGTGTTTAACCTTTTCAACTTAACGAATGTTAGCTACAAACAACTTCTAGGCCTAAGGAAATTTGATAAAATAATTAACGGAACAAAACGAGAGGGATAAATCGTGAGATTCCACCATTATTTTGACAACATCATAATTTTGAAATATGCAAGTGCACTTGTTTGAACAAGATTTTTGAATTTTGAAGAACATTTTCTCCCCCTCAATACTTGGTTATAAATTTGAGAAATTTTTGAGGAACCAAGGTGTTGATTGAGATAGTGTACTTGCATTTGAATACAAAATAAAATGTAAGAAAAAAAATGGAAAATCTTTTTGGTGTTTTTGAAATTTTTCAATTTTGTATTTTGTTTTTTTTTTAATAAATATTTACAAAAAAGGTTTTGGTATTTGACTCAGTTAAGTGTTTTCAAGAAAAGATTTTAAATCATCTGGAGTCAAACACCGTATACCAATCCGGTGGACCAGTTCAGCAAACCGTGTGGGAGGTAAAGGTTTTGTGAACAAGTCGGCCAATTAGTATTCAGTACCCACAAAGTATAACTCTATTCTACCCTTTTCAACATGCTCCTTGATGAAGTGATATCGGAGATCAATGTGCTTTGATTTTGAATGCAAAACCGTGTTGCAGGAGATTGCTATCGCACTTTTCGAATTACAGTACATCGGAATCTTATTGAATAAGTAACCGTAGTCCATTAGCTGTGTACGCATCCAAATGACTTGTGCACAGCAAGCAGACATGGCTACATATTCAGCTTCTGTTGACAATAATGAAGTGCAATCCTGCTTCTTTGATTGCCTAGACACAAGTTTATCTCCAAGAAACTGCAAACCACCAGAAGTACTTTTGCGTGTATCTATACACCCTGCATGATCAGCGTGTAAAAAGGCTATTAGTTCAAAACCGGAATTCTTCGGATACCAGATCCCTAAGTGAATGGTTCCCTTTTCGTATTGAAGGATTCTTTTAGCCTCATTGAGGTGACATTCAGTAGGACTGGACAGATAACGAGAGTACATAAATACAACAAATACAATATCCNTAGACACAAGTTTATCTCCAAGAAACTGCAAACCACCAGAAGTACTTTTGCGTGTATCTATACACCCTGCATGATCAGCGTGTAAAAAGGCTATTAGTTCAAAACCGGAATTCTTCGGATACCAGATCCCTAAGTGAATGGTTCCCTTTTCGTATTGAAGGATTCTTTTAGCCTCATTGAGGTGACATTCAGTAGGACTGGACAGATAACGAGAGTACATAAATACAACAAATACAATATCCGGTCTACTAGCGGTGAGATACATGAGTGACCCAATAATACTACGGTATTTTGTAGGGTCAACTGGTTTCCCATCTGGATCCGCATCAAACCTAGTTGTGTTGGCCATAGGGGTATTGTAAGTATCACAACTGGTCATGCCATGTTTCTTAATTATCTGTAGAGCATATTTGGACTGATTAAGGAAAATCCCACGGGGTGACTGATGAACTTGTAGTCCTAAGAAGAACGTAATTTCACCCATCATTGACATTTCAAAATTTTGTTTCATTAATTTTGCAAAAGCGTTTGAGTACTTTCTACTAGTAGAACCAAAATAATGTCATCAACGTATATTTGCACAATTAACATGTCATCCCCGTGTTTTTGGATAAACAAAGTTGGATCTAATAGACCTTTGGTAAAAGAATTAGCAAGCAAGAAAGCAGTAAGTTTATCGTACCACGCCCCAGGGGCTTGTTTCAGACCATAGAGAGCCTTCTTAAGTCTGTTGACATGATTAGGATGCTCTGGGTCGACAAATCCATCTGGCTAACCAACATAGACCTCCTTACGTAACAGACCGTTCAAAAATGCAGTTTTCACATCCATTTGATAAACGACCATATTTTTGTGAGCAGCGTGTGCCAGAAATATTCGAACAACTTCAAGTCTAGCCACTGGTGCGAAAGATTCCACAAAGTCAATTCCTTCCTCCTGAGTGTATCCTTTAGATACCTGATGAGGCGAAAAGTGTTACGCTTTTAGGAGGTCATTTAAGCCCTAATCCGTAATTATTTGATCAAATATTGCCTTAAATCGTTCCTTTTGTCATTTTACGTACTTTGAAGAGGAATTCTGGAAAAGGTAGCATTTTGGACGTTTTTGGAGCATAAAAGTGAAGAAAACGACAAAGTCTCAAATTATGCTGAAAACAGTAACTGACGGTGTCACATTATACTCTGTGACGGCGTCACGCTTTGACAATGTGAAGGATGATTTTTACACTAGACGCCCCAGAAAGTTTTGAAGATTTAAAGAGTGACAGCGTCACGCTTTGTGACGCCTAGGCCGTCAAGTTATGTGGTAAAGGGAGACGGCCCAGAAAGAATTACAAGGGGACGGCGTCAAGAGTGGATCTGAGCAATCTGAATTTTAGTTTGGCGGCGAGGTGATGGCGTAAGACCCTATAAGGTGACACTGTCACAATGTAAAATCTATATATACTTTTCTAATTTTCATTCATTAGTGTGGAACTTTGGGAACAAAACCCTAGCTCATTTTTCTACTGTATTTTTGAGGGTTTTCCACCCTTGAAACTTGGATGCTTAATTGAAGATAAGTCTCTTCCAAATCATTCAATATGTCTATGTATTGTGTGATTATATCTTACGCTTGTCTTTCAATTAACATGCTAGGCTAGGTCTTTATTGTGTTTGCTTAGATCTGATGAAACCTAGCTATTGATTATATGTTGTTGGATTGTTTGTGATTATTGTGGTTGGGTGAAGTCGATGTTAGGCTTAAGAAAACTGGCTAACCTCCTATATGGTAACTTGCTTGAACGTCTTAAGAAACATGAATCGGATGTGTACTACGATTATTTGGTTGTATTTAACGCATGAGCGAATTCTAATGATCCCATGTCAGGAGCTTTTAGTCAACTCGACATAGGAGTGAAGTAGGAGCTTATAGAGTTAGGGAAGATCGTACACGGCCCGACGAATGGTTTAAAGGAATACAACCCGTCATCCACATAATTACAACAAACCAATTAACATATAAAAGATAGCTAGGGAGTAAGGAAATCTAAGTAAACACATATCTCTCTCATATAAGTTTCACAACCATTTTAATTTTCTAGTTATTTAATTTTATTTGCAAAAGTAGTAATTTTGGTTAGTTGACTAGCAACTAATTCCGCCCACTCCTCTATAAACCGAGATTTTTACTTGCTTTCATTAAATATAAGAATACAAAAAGAATCATCCCTCAACCCTTAGACCTAATTAGAGTAGCTTTTCAAGCCTAACGACACTATTCCCCGAGAGAACGATCAATCCCCCGGTACTTGCCACTACACTATACTACATCGCTCAGGTATGCTGCCTGGTGGGGGTTGTAAGCTTCTCAAGATCCCTTGAGAGGTAAAACCTAAGTGAAAAGGTTGCAAAACCCACGCATCAAGTTTTTGGCGCCACTGCCGGGGAATAGTTATTGATTAGGTTGAAAATTTTATTTTTACTTAGGTCTACTCATTAGAATCCTTTCTAGTGAGATTTTTATTTTTATTTTTCTAGGTTTTCTTTAGTCTATCTTTTTCTTCGTGTTTTTGTTCGTAACCATTACCATCCGCCATCATGGAAGGTGGTAACATCCTTGACCCCATCAACCCACCTCAACCAAACAACCGTCCGCAACCAAACCAACCTCCTAGAGGCCGTACTTTAGGAGAATACTCCCGTCCTAGCCACCAAGGCTATCGAAACACCACTGAGCTCACCCAAGGGGCCAACGTGTCTCCCTTGCGATCGGACACCATCTGGTTGGTGCAAAGCGGATGTGCATTCCATGGACTTCGTTCCGAATATCTAAATCAACACCTCAAGGATTTCCTTAAGATCGTAGGTTCCATAGACCTTGATGTTGACACTCGAGAGACTACCCGATTACGTCTCTTACAATTCTCTCTGCGGAACCAAGCTAGTCAATGGCTAGAACGTCTACCCGCAGGATCCATCACCCCTTGGGATAATCTTACCACTCGCTTCCTTGCTCAATTTTTCCCACCGGGAAGAACTACCAAGCAAAGGAATGACATCTTGGCGTTCCAACAACGTCAAGGAGAAACCCTCTACGAGGCATGGACTCGATTCAAGGACTTACTCCAAAAAGTCCCTCATCATGGCATAGACCTTTAGCTCCAAGTCTAAATTTTCTATGACCATATCAATATCCCCACGAGGAAAACCATTGACCAAGCGGCCGGTGGCAAGCTACGTGATCTAAGTGCGGAACAATCATGGGATCTCCTAGAAGATCTTGCTCTCTATGACAACGAAAGTTGGAATGATCCCCGTGATTTGAATAAAATGGTCAAGGCAATATCTTTGCCTTCGAATAATTCAAGCACTTCCGACCGTAGGATCATGGAACTTGAGGACCAAGTGAAGTATCTAATGAAATGCTACGAAGCTCCTAAACCTTCAAGCCAAGTGAACAAAATCACTTCCTCATCCGAGTATTGTAGTTGTCCCCACGACACTCGAGATTGCATGGAACTCCCCGAACAAGCTTTTGCGGACTACACATCCTCGCGTACCGACGGAGCGGGAGAGAAGTGGTACACTTTCAAACCCGAGCCAAACCCTTACGGTGATTCCTACAACCCATCTTGGAAAAATCACCCAAACTTTAGGTGGAAACAAAACCAAAACGCGCCCCAAAACAATTCTTCCAATCCACCTGATCGTTTTCGACCCAACGGTTCATCCTCAAACCGTACTTTCAACAACAATCCTTCCAATAACGATGGTAGTACCAATAATTTTGAAGGATTGATGTCTATAAATATGGCATCTCAAGACGCTCGTATATCCAAGTTTGAATCCGATTTCAAACAAAGACAAAGCGAGATGACCAATAAGATCGACACCTTGTTGAAAATTTTCAATGACCGAGAGATGGGAGCCCTCCCAAGCGACAGGGTCAAGAACCCAAAACTAAACGTTAACTCTATTTCTTCGGTTTCGTCTCCTAGTTCTTGCCCACAATACTATTCGGTCAATTCCATGAGCACGTGTTTCAAACAAACCCAAATCCATCAAAAAGAACATGAGAATAAGACGTCCAACACTAAATTGGTCAACAACATAGTTGAAACATCACCCATTCAAAACCTTGACGAAGAATTCGAGGAACTCCGCCTCGAACGTCCGGTTATTGATGTTTTAGCACGAGCTCCGTACTATAACGCCCTCTTAGAAAAATATGAGAAGAAGCTCAAATTAGGCGACAAGGGGACCGCCTTCGTTCGAAACAAGCTACCTAAGAAATTAGACGACCCGGGCTTATTTGTCCTACCGTGCAAGATCGGTAATTCGGAGGCTTATGACACATTAGCCGATCTTGGCTCAAGCCTTAACTTACTTCCACTACCTCTCTACACCGCCCTCAAATTAGGAAAGCTAGAAGAAACTGAGGTAATAATTGGTTTAGCGGATGGTAGGAGTAGTAAAGGACGTGGTAGTTCACATAGGGAAATTGACAATTTTAGCCGATTTCCACATCCTCGACATGGTCAGCGACCCCACATGCCCTTTGTTAAGAGGAAGAGGATTTTTAGCCAACGCAAGTGCTATGATTGATAGTAAAGAATATAAGATAGTGGTAGGAGAAGGAGAGACTTGGTCGGTATACGATGTTAAGAAACACGCCTATGACACCCTTGAGGAATCGACCGATGTTATAGGAGACCCTCTAGATACGGACCATGGCTAGATGGAGACTTCATAGGACCCCAACGCCCATTCTACCTAGAAGACGAATTTGTGAACCGAACACAAACGGTTGAACAACTTTTGGCTAGGGACACCGAGTTAGACCCTTTTGAAGATCCCCTAGTTTTTAGAAAGATGACTGACTTCTTAGGAGTTTTGCCAATTAACCTAGCGATGAATAAGTGGAAAAGCAAAGGTGATAACCATAAATGGAATTGGGAAAAGCCACCATAGGAAGGAGATGGATCATGGAACATAAAGATGACATTATATGATCCGGATGGAGAGAAGTTTGAGAGGACATATCTCACCAAACGCACCAATAGGACACTTCCAACCAAAATCAACCCTAAGGATGTCCTCGATGCGGAACTCACCTACGTAGGGTAGAGTGACTTTGAGTCTAGCTACAAGACTCGTTAATAAAGAAAAGCGCTTCTTGGGAGGCAACCCAAGCTTTATTTGTTTTGTGTGTTTGTTTATTTGATTTTATTTGTTTCCGTATGTATGTTCTATTTTTATTATTATTGATTCATGTTTCAAATTAAAATTGTTAAAATGCTTTATTTTGTTTTTAACTTCGTCTTGACTACATATAAAGGTATTTTGCAAAAGATAAGTGTAAGGGAATCTAAATTTGTTTATAAGAACGAGATTGGAACATGAATTGTAACGATATAAAATAAACAAACATATTGGTATTTGTTAGTGTCAAATGCTTATATCGAGTCATAATGAAATTTTGCAGGATTCCAGGAGTTAAGGTAATTGTTTTTCCAGAAATTTTCCGGAAACTAAACATAAGAATTCTGTCAGATCAATTCTGATGGCGTCAGGCTTTAAACCTTGACCGCGTCAGCCTTTGTTTCCAGAAAACGTTTTAAAATCTAGTTTTTCTGCCGGATTATAAAAATAACTGAATCTCCAATTCCAAGAATCTGCAAAATTTTCATTCCACAAGCATTATATCCATATATATAGATTTTCCGCCAATTTTACACGAGGTTTGCCTAGTTTGTTTTCTCAGGTTTAACAGGTTATTTTAGACAAGAAGATGAACATGGAATCAAGTTCATGACATCAGGCTTTTGGAGTCACTTTGAGCTTGGAACTTTTACATCATTTTGGAAGAAGATCTAACCATGTTAACACACGATCCACGTCAAAAATCAGGGGAGTATTTGTTTCATTCTTTCTTTTTCTACTTTTACATCTTTTATGTGAACATTGGGGACAATGTTCGGTTTAAGTGTAAGGGGGGTAAATGAAAGCACCTTAGAAAATGCTATTACCATTGATTTTTTGTTTTGTCCAATGGTACTTGTGTAATAAAACTGAGAGAAATATTTGTTAGGGCAATTTAGCGCAAATTTAAAATTTTTTACAACATTTAGGAGTGAAACTTTGGTCTTAATAAGCGTCTCATGGATAGGGAATTGTATGACTAGCACAAAAAACCGTACCACTCAAAAAAATTTCCCCAAATATGTGAGATTCACCCCTAGAATTGTTAGGAAAGCATTCATTTTTTATGCTTGTGTGTGTAACGGTAGCCTATAGATCCTAGAACTTGCGTTAGGACCATCCCAAATCCATAAGTGAGACTACATTCGTGTAGTTAGATTTACTACCTGATAAGAGGCATTAGGATAACACTTATTTACACCCGTATTATAATTACATTGACTTCATTGGTCAAGTAATTCTCCCACACATTAGCGTTGTACTCATTTTTAGTACACGATACCCCTAGTATACCCCTCAGAGCCTATCTTTTCGTTTCTAACTTTAAGCATTCTACTTAATGAAAGAATTTGTTTACAATCCACCCAAATGTACACCCAAATCGCCTTAGCCTACATTGTATGCACTCATCTTTAGTGCATTATTGTTACAACATTTGTTTAACCCTTAGTTAATTGTCCTATTACTTACATGGTTGCTAAGTCGAGTCATATCCTTGTACATATTGTTTTGGGACGATTGGGACTCGTGGGTAAAGTACTAATGTAATGGAGTAATGGGGAAGAAGTTGATTATTACCCCCACATGTGCGTTAATATTTTAAAGTACTCCAAGTTTTCAATTATTTTAATTCGAGTCATTAGAATAGTTACTTAAAGTTCAAGTGTAAGGGGAGAACCGAGGCCCCTATGATGTATTATTTTGGATGGTAGGGCAAGAGTGTATGAAAAAAAAATCGAAAAACAAGAAAAACGAAAAAAAATTGGAAAAAGACAAGTAGAAAAGACATACGGACCACCATCCTATTTCATTTTATCTTTATTTATGTTTATGTTATTTTCTTTTTAGCTTAAGTTGAGTCGAGTCTTGGCTTAGCAACACCACCTTGTGCATGTATTTGCTCAAAATAATTAACTCGCCACCACTAAAATTACCCTTTATTCCCACCAAACCGTGTTATTATATCCCTACACCTAACATTTTAACCCTTTGTAAAGCCCTCTTTGATAGTTTATCTTAGGTGCTTACGCCTGGTGGAGGAGGTTTTTGATCCTTTCCCAAGCCTATGGTAATCTATTTGCTATGACAGGTAGTGAGTGATATTTCTTCCATTTTCATTTAGTTATATAGGTTTATAACACCTATGAGATGAGAGTATCCAAACACTATTTGTGAGGTGCTAGTGTATGATTTCAGTGCTTGTTATGACTAGGGTTGCGTGACTATTTGTTGTAATTACTTTTATGTTCGTGTTAAATGACCCCTAGCTCATATTTTGATTGGAATAAAAGCGCATTTGCTTGAGGACAAGCAAATATCAAGTGTAAGGGTATTTGATGAGGCGATAAGTGTTACGCTTTTGGGGGTCATTTAAGCCCTAATCCGTAATTATTTGATCAAATATTGCCTTAAATCGTTCCTTTTGTCATTTTAGGTACTTTGAAGAGGAATCCTGGAAAAGGAAGCATTTTGGACATTTTTGGAGCATAAAAGTGAAGAAAACGACAAAGTCTCAAATTATGCTGAAAACAGTACCTGACAGCGTCACATTATACTTTGTGACGGCGTCACGCTTTGACAATGTGAAGGATGATTTTTACACTAGACGCCCCAGAAAGTTTTGAAGAGTTAAAGAGTGACAGCGTCACGCTTTGTGACGCCTAGGCCGTCACGTTATGTGGTAAAGGGAGACGGCCCAAAAAGAATTACAAGGGGACGGCGTCAAGAGTGGATCTGAGCAATCCGAGTTTTAGTTTCGCGGCGAGGTGACGGAGTCAGACCCTATAAGGTGACGCCGTCACAATGTAAAATCTATATATACTTTTCTAATTTTCATTCATTAGTGTGCAACTTTGGGAACAAAACCCTAGCTCGTTTTTCTACTGTATTTTTGAGGGTTTTCCACCCTTGAAACTTGGATGCTTAATTGAAGATAAGTCTCTTCCAAATCATTCAATATGTCTATGTATTGTGTGATTATATCTTACGCTTGTNTATATACTTTTCTAATTTTCATTCATTAGTGTGCAACTTTGGGAACAAAACCCTAGCTCGTTTTTCTACTGTATTTTTGAGGGTTTTCCACCCTTGAAACTTGGATGCTTAATTGAAGATAAGTCTCTTCCAAATCATTCAATATGTCTATGTATTGTGTGATTATATCTTACGCTTGTCTTTCAATTAACATGCTAGGCTAGGTATTTATTGTGTTTGCTTATATCTAATGAAACCTAGCTATTGATTATATGTTGTTGGTTTGTTTGTGATTATTGTGGTTGGGTGAAGTCAATGTTAGGCTTAAGAAAACTGGCTAACCTCCTATATGGTAACTTGCTTGAACGTCTTAAGAAACATGAATCGGATGTGTACTATGATTATTTGGTTGTATTTAATGCATGAGTGGTCAAGGCAATTCTAGCTAGTGTGCAAGCAAGAACCTCGGGTCGTAGTCTCAACGAGGGTTGAAATGGATCTAGTCACTCGAGTCGTGAGTTATGTGAGATGAATTGGTTTAAAAGATGTGATTTGGTTTTAGTTATACTACTAAAGGTTGTTTAAAACTTAAATGAAATAAAAACGAGATAATGAGAAATAAGTTTTTTTTGGGTAAAGGGGAGTAATCCTGCACCCTGGTAAAATACATTAATAAAGAAAACGTTTCAGTACAATGGATGAGAGTGAGTCTCTCATCGAAGTCCCTAAGGACACTACCACTACCACTATATAAGAATGACAGGCCATTCTTATAACTAACAGATCTAAATACAACTAACCATGACTAGCAATAAAAATACAATAGATCACAACTCAAATAAATATTTAAGTCTTCTTAGTCATCCTAGCGATCCAGATAAAAAACATGCGAACATCCAGCTTCAACCAATTGCGTCTTCTATTAGTATTATGCAAGCATAATCTAATAAGAGTGACTTCCGTAGCAAATTGAACTTGAAGCATAACCAATGGTCTAAGCGACCTAACCTTCCAGCATATCCGAACTTGAACCAATCTTCCAACAAATACGAGTGAAACACATGAAGACATCCAATGATCAAGTCACAATGCAATACACCTCCCTTCCAACACTATTCTAGATAGCAGCAGAATCACATAAAATATAACACTCTTAACTTGATTACACCAACCCACTATGAACGAATAGCAACACCATGGCTCCAAAACTTGCAATCACCATACAGTAACGTTTATTCACAAATCAGGAACCCAAACCACAAAAACTTGCACGCTTTGAACCCTATAGTAGAGGTTGCAAATAAGAATGAATATGCAATCAGCAGCAAGCCTTGAAATCAACATTCGACAAACATCTCTCTATACCCACAACCATTATGAAATCAACCATTATGAATCAATTCACAACCATACACGAAACCAAATCCAACTTCCAACCTTACGGTACTACAAACCCTAAATAAGGGATATGAGCCTATCAACAAAAAATAATCAAACCCTAGACAGGTTTGTTGATCGTTTAAGCACACCAGATCCAGCATCAATAAATAGTCGAAACCCTAAATTAGGGTTTCTTAACCATAACGATCAGTACAACGTCTACCCCACATACTTCATAAATAATAATAATAATAGCATCATGAGGGATAGAACAAACCAGATGAAGAACCGAACCCTAGATAAAAATCAATAACCCTAAATAAAGGAAGATCGATTGCAAGAAAAATATAGGGATTCGGTAAGAAAACGATCAATGATAAGGATTATATACAATACAAACCGACCCTAGATAAATAGGGAATCCCTTGATCACCAGACCGCCATGGAGAACAATAATAAAACTCGAAACCCTAAAGAATAAAGATATCGCCGATTGAATGCTTAGGGTTTCGACCAAGAACATAGGGAGAAATCCGTTTATAATATAAAGAAAAAACGTTCCCTACCACCCTAATAATAATATCAGAACCCAAATCGTATTGCATACCCTAACAAGAGGATAGAGAGGACGATTGGGGCTTGATTTTGGCCGGAAAATATGTATAGGGTGGCGGCCGGATTTCTCCCCTAGGGGAGAGAGAAAATCTAGGACCTTTTTTTAGTTAGTTGCTTTTGTTTAGCATGGTTGTTTTATGAGAAATAAGTTGAACGATAAAAGTAAACATAAATTGAATAAAATGTAAAGAAAATGAAATAAGAAAGTAAGAAAGATTAAGTAAAGAAAAGAAATGAAAATAAAATAAGAAATGTAAAATGTTTTTGGTTTTTTTTTAGTTTAATAAATGAAAGAAAAGGAAAGAAAACGTTTAAAAGAAAAGAAACTAAGTTAAAAGAAAAATAAGCTAAGTTAAAAAGATTTAACGAAAATTCGACAGAGTAACGGTAAGAAATGAATTAAAGAAAACTCCACTCGATAAACGATGGAGTGTAAATAAGCCTAGCTCGGCTTTAAAAATAAACAAGACACGACACAAAAGAGATTAAGACTCAAAAACTAAAGTGGACAAAACTCAAACTCGCTAAGGAACACAAACCAAACTCGCTAGCTACTTTTTAACTCATACTAGCTATATCTAAAAAAATACATACTCGCTAGAAATTAAATGAAACTCGCTAAGTATTCTAAACCAAACTCGCTAGACCCTATTGCTACTCGCTATCTTTTCTAGCCAAGTGATACTCGCTAGATTATCTATAGCATACTCGCTATTATAAAGATTTGATACTCACTGGACTTTACAAAACACCCATACTCGCTATCTTTAAG
>LBNU01000128.1:4178-16657 GCA_014162995.1 Artemisia annua
GTCTATTTCTAATCAAAATCTAGTTTCACCTTACCTCCATTCTTAGCACTATCCGTTCTTCATCCTTTTTAGTTGCAACAATCCAAGTGATTGTGCAATTTAGGGTCCACTATTCGCACTTCATACTCTTAACTCATTCCATTTCTCGCTTAACTCTTCTAATCCTTCATTTCTTCTCAATCAATATGTCATTCAAGACACAATCCTTGCCACTAATGTAAACTATTAAACCATTTCTACGTCTATCACGTAACCTACTAACTCATTCCATTCCAACTTTCCTTTCAAGGACTATATGTCACTTGAACATTATACACCACCTTAACTTTCATAAGTCGTTTATTTATTAACTTTCTACTTTACCGTAACCCTTTTTACTATTCCATTAGCATTTTACTACACATTACGTTTGCCTTTACTTCTTATCCCATGCCTTTATAGGTCGTTAACCCACATTAACATTTGTTACCATTCATTACTTCACTCTACCATTATTTCGCATTGCAACCAATTATATCTTTTAAAACTTTAATCGTTTCAACTTACACTTAAACACCTAAATCCTATACTTTACTTAACGTTTCCCACCTAGGGTCGTTATTCAACTCATTTTCTATCCACCTATCTTAACTCCTATGACTTCTAATCATCCTTGACTCCCGTTTCTACCCTTTCACCCTACTCATACTATTTTGTAACTTTATGTTATTAGACATTTGGAAAATCAAGCGTTAAGCCAATCTTTCTTTCATTACCACATACATAACATTGTTAATCATTATTACACCTTCATGCACATACTTACACTTCACATACCTTAGCTTACCATTAACCCGTCTCTATACCACGTTAACACTAATCGTTAGTCACTAAATATAATGAGACCATATGTTGGTCATTAATTCCTTACGTACCATACATCATTACATGTTATCATCTCTTAACCTCATTCCTTAACCTTATTCTTTTAACCTTATGTCAATATAAGCTTAATCATTAATACGTAGTTCCATTTTATCTTTTCACGTTATACCTTAGCACATTTATTATCACTATGTTTCACTCTTTAAATGTCAACACTTTATTGAAAAAAAAAACGTGAAACGCATGATTTGATACTAAATGATTTCAACAGTTAAAAAATCTCTACAACTAAAGTCAACAATAATCTTACAAATCCAAAATCTATAACAGCAATCAACATCCTATACTGTCCACATACACTATTGTTCGTCAACATCTCACGTACTGTCCACGTACTGTCCACATGCACCCTTAGCCATGAAGAACTTATATTCTAAAGTGGTTGCAAATGTTACGTAGTATGCGGCTAAATCTGAAAATCGTTGTTAAATTAATTGTGGAGGTTGGGCTTATCTAACTATCTTCACATATTACCGTGTATCGCTTTTTATATTTTTAAAGATATCGCATGTTGCACTTACAATTTTTGTATGAAATAGTTTATTTTTAATTAAAATCTCGCTATTTGTAAAATTATTGTCACAAAAAGCATATAGTTATAAAACGTTGCTCGCCAAAATTTTAATTTCAGGGTACCCGCGCCGCATCGCGCAGGTACCCTGCTAGTTATTTTTAGAGTATTATTGCACTTTTTCTAAATCAAGCAAATCCAAACACTGTATCAAGATTTTGAACCAGCTTATAACTTATAAGTACTTATGTTTCAACATAAGCATAAGCAGAAATAAGCAATCCCAAAGTGACTAAAGATAAGCGGGCCGGATAATGGGTCAAAACAGGTTTTTTCCACTACAGGTCAACCAAAACAGAATTTTTAAATTTTTTTGTAACTGAGGATTGAATTAATTATTATTACAGTAATGAACTAAATATCTGTTTAAAAACAACCTAAAATTTTGGAATCGTTAATATTAAATATCTGGTAAACCCGTTTGACCCATTCACCTTTTACTGAATTATTTATATTTGACCTGTTTAAGATAAAAATAACAACCATAATTGACCCATCAATATGAAATGGCCGAACAAGCCACCTCTATTAGCAACATATGAAAGAAAGGAAATGGCTACCTTTGAATTGAAGAGGGATTCTTGTATATCATCTGAAGCTAAACTAGCATCTGCTTCCGGGCAGAAATGCCTGAGATTTGGCAAAAACTCGAGCTTTATTGACTTTAAGTTTGACAGGACAATTTGACTTGATGAAACTCCCTGATCTTTATATAAAACAACATTGAGATCTTCACACGAAGACACATATAGTTTTTGGAGCTGTGAAAGATCTTTGGCTGTGGATTGCGAAAGAAGGTCCTTCAGTTTGTGACAATCAGATACATATAGAGTCCTCAGATTATGTAAGCATACATTTCCCAATGGATCCATCCACAAACAAGTTAATTCTGGTAAGATACTCAGCATCAGTTCTTGTAGCTCACAGAAGGATTGATCCGGGAGATGATCATAACATATCATTTTAAGATCAGCAGCAGAAACCACCTTTAACTTTTCCAAGACAGGAAAAATGTTGGTGTCGATCAAAGACTCGACCCCAGTATAACCATAGACCTCTAAACATCTCAAGTGTCTGAAACCTTTCCTCAAGTCGTAAACAATGCTGTTTAGATCTTCCAAATAGTTAATAATCGAGTAGTCCAAGATCAGATGTTGAGCTCCTTTTAATAACTTGTAAATCCCGCTATGTAAACTAAGGCCTTGATGGAGTGCTAGTCTCAAGGTTTTGGGATATGAATAACTAATCACCTGGCTAACATCCATCCCTATAAATATCCTGAATCTCACCAAGTTTTCAAAGAGTACATCTTTGGGGAAAAGATTGACATCAGGGACGTGCATCTCTAAGGTGTTTAAGCGAGATAAGTTCCTGAACTCACTAAGGGTTGCTTGATTTTGGCTAATATTTTGACCTTCAAACCCCCATTGGACAAAGCTATTCAGCATGTACAAGCATTCCAAGTTTGACAATTTAGAGAACACACCAAATGGAATTCTAGACAGGTTCTTACAATCTGTGAGATCTAAAAGCCGCAAGCGCGAGAGTTCTCCAATTTCCTCTGGCAATCTTTCAATATCTGAGTGGATAAAGCTAAGGATTTCTAGGTGTTTCAGTTCCTTGATTTGTGACAAATCTCCTAACTTGCAATGCTCAAGGCACAATGTTAGGAGTTTCCTTACTGCTAGAAATGATGATGGTATCGACGGAATAGACACATGATGCATGAGTACAACCTTAAGCTCTTTCAGCCCATTTAAAAAGTTACCTGAAAATTCGACGGACCCCAGAGAACCTTCTAATCGCCACAACTGAAGATTCGGACAGTCTATGTCAACTGGGAATTCTTCGAGATCATTCAATACCAATGAGATTGCATAAGCATTCCTGAATTTGTTTTCATTATGTGAATCGATATATCCAGGCATCATCTTCTCCAAGAATATATACAGACCCTTTGATGCTACCGAGAGGAGAAAGTCCCGTGTAACATCATGCATCCGGAAACACTCTTCCACGTCACTATCCAATAATAAACAGCAAGTGGTATGTGTATTTTCACATACCTTTTATTTACCAAAACCCGACCAAATTAACCAAAAACTAACCCATAATTGCCAAAAGTTTGTGTTTTTGTGTTTTTGAATGTGCAGGTTGGATTTATAAGAAAAGGACGAAAAATCACAAGAAAATGACAGAACGAGCACGGGACTTGGAAAAGTGTCTAAAGCCGGAGCCGGGGAAGCTAGTGGTCGAAGTCAAAGCCAACAAAGTCCATGGAAGTCCTTAAAGTTTCAGAAATGACACTTTGGTCCTTGAAGTCAAAGATTGGGAAAATTACACATTTGGTCCCTCAACTTCAAGAACTTGTCAAGATTGGTCCTTGTGAAGTTATTTTGAAGATTTGACAACCAAGGTCCTCCATGAATCAAAGATTGTCAATAATAGCCCTTGGAGTATAGTTTTGAAGATTGGCAGCTTTGGTCCTTATAAATTCAGAAAATACACTTATGGTCCCTAAGTTAATAACTACTACTAAACCGGATCCATTTATCCACTTTAACCCATTATCCCATAATCCTAAACCCACTAAACCCTTTTACTTAACCCTTGGCCCAAAACAAAACACAAGCCCACTCCCATAACCCCTTAACCCGACCCACAACCCACCAGTTACAATAAACAATAAAAAAAATTATGTACGCGCCTTTTACTGTTCTTCTCTCCCACACAAGTTACCCTGCACCTCACCTTTTACCTAAGATTCCTAGTACGAGGTTAAGACCTTCTGGAAGGTCTGACAAGGCAGAGGATGTCGACACTTATTCCCCTACGTGGCAAAGACAAGCTCAATGATTGGTCTATGGGACGTGGCATGAAGATAAGATCATCCAAACAGCTAGAATTTGAGTGGGATGTCGACATATAGATAAGGATTAAAGATTTGTGGCCAAGAATTGCTTCTAGCGGCTTCCTTCAGCAAAACCCTAGCTCCCCTGCACTCCTATAAAAGGAACCCTCTGTATACGTTTTCAGTGTGTAGTTTTGTAGTAACTAAATGCTGTCAATTTTTATGCAGAGATGTTTTCTTAGCTTAGTAATGATGATGTAATTTAAGTTTTATTAATAAAGTTCTTAATTAATCTTTTAACTCTTGTTCAATCTATTTACCTTATTCATCTTTTAGCCTAAAATAGTTAAATTAGCTTGCTTTTAGCTTAATATGTCTTTCTTAATCTACTGTTAGTTATCTTAAACCTTGTTTTCTCTCTTTTACTAAACTTTTATAAAAACACAAAAAAAAAAAAAAAATATAAAAAATCAAAAAAATATGTTTTGTTTTTCTTAAATCCAGCTTACATTTAAGCTATTTTCCAGTAGTTTACACCTCATACTAGCTTAACTAGCTTTTGTGAGGTAGTTTGTAACCTTAAAAATATAAAAATCTCATAAATTCACTGTGGTCAACAAAAAGTCAACTGCTCAGAATCCTTTGAAGAAATGGTGTTTTCTGGTAGTTTGAGCTAGCAAGGGAAGAGCTCAGCCTATCTAAAAGATAGGCAAGCATAGTGAACCCCCTCAACTTGGCTGAGGGGGCTTGAATTTGTAAGTGTTCTTGATTTTTGGTTCCTCTAAAGGTTTACAGTTTAAATCTGAGTTGTGTTTTCTTCTTTGCTTTTAGTTGCTGTTTATGTTTGTGACTCAGTGGTCTTATTGACATCTTGTAGTGGTTTTGCAGTTCACTTTATAATTTTCATAATAAACTGCCTTGAATTAGCTTAAACTGCTTTTACTTGTTCTTGATGTTCCTTGTTGATTTTGAGTGTTCTATCAGTCTTAATATGGTCTAGGTAATTAGTTTACAGCATAAAATCAGTAGAGTTAAGGTTTAGTTTAGTAATTATAGCATAAACCTAGTGTTAAAGGGTTGTTTGGATCTGAGTATTGCTCTATGTTCTTGTTGTTATTTTGATAAGATTTTAGTTCACTTAGTCTGCAATAGGTCTATTTAGGTTAAATTAAGCATAAAAACAGTAGGTTTAAAGGTAAAAGTCAAAATCCTTTTGAATTGGGCCATCTGTTCTATATGATGATCTGATCTTGTTTAATATTTGCTAGTAGTGAGATTTAAGGTTCATTTAGGGTAATCAAGTGTTTAGACAGGTTAATATTACATGTTGGGTGAGTTTTGATCTGATAAAATTCAAATTAGTCAACAATAGTGTGTATTTAAAAAGTCAAATGCTCTACTACACTGTAGCTTCTGAACCAGTGTTCTACAGCTGAACTTGGTTCAAATTAGAGTGCAATTGGGGTGTAGAAATTAGGGCTTTTTGTGTTTTTGTGATCTCTGCTTGGTGGTCTTGTTTTTGCCCCCAAAACTTTTGCAAAAACAGCTTATTAAACTGTTTTTTAGACTGCTTAAAGTAGGGACCTGAGCCATCATTTCTGTCTCTAATTCATCAACTGCAATCTTGCTTATTTGCTAAGTTCTTGAGATTATTTGGGTCTTTAGTGCTGTTCTAAGTTTGTTGTTGCATGTTCCATTGTTTCTGAGCTTATTTTAGTCAAAAGTGCTTATTTGCTCACCATTTGTGCTTATTTCTAAACTTTTGCTACTGTTTTCATGTTTCTGAGTACCAACTGATCACAATTGAGTTGAATTGAGTTTATTTGAGCTTTAGGACTTCTCTGAGTTCATTTTCCATAAGTTTCTTTCAAGTGCTTATTTATAAGCACTTGAAATAAGCTGTGATAAGCCCAAATAAGCACTTTTCTGCTTATTTTTGAAAAAGTTTTTAACTCAGAATCCTTTATACATTAAAATAGAATTTCCATAATTTTCTTAGATTTATTTGAGTCTTTTTACTATTTATTTTCTATTTTCTTAGATTTTTAATCATTTAAAATTAGTTTTAATCACTTTTAATTAATAATAAATCAGAAAATACAAAAATAAATCTAGTTCTTTTTCCAAAAATTATTTTTGATTATTTAGGATTTTTAGGAATTTTGTTGGATTTTTCTAATTAATTTTCACAAAAGTCACTTTTTATTTACGTTTTTATTTTTACGTATTTAATTACTTTTAATTAAAGAAAAGTAACACAAAAATATTTTTAATTCATTTAAAAGTTTTTAAGCCCATTTAGGATTTTATAAAATTTAGTTTTCCCCCGTAGCCCTTTTAATTTTATTAGTTGCTTTAAACCTCGGGATTAGCCCGGGATTTGCGTTAATCAAGTTTAATTTTACGTTTCTAATTAGTGTGTTTTAATTACGTGTGTTATTTACGTATTTCCTCTATTTTAGTTTAAAAAAAAAAAAAATCCCTTACACCTTATTCTAGCTTATCTAGCTTTAGTGAGGTGGTTTGTAGTTAAAATAATCAAAAACTCTAAAATACTACTTGGTCAACCTAAAAGTCAAACTGCTTTGTTCAATGTGCTCTATGGTGTTGTTCTGGTAGTTTGAGCTAGCAAGGGAAGAGCTCAGCCTATCTAAAAGATAGGCAAGCATAGTGAACCCCCTCAACTTGGCTGAGGGGGCTTGAATTTGTAAGTGTTCTTGATTTTTGGTTCCTCTAAAGGTTTACAGTTTAAATCTGAGTTGTGTTTTCTTCTTTGCTTTTAGTTGCTGTTTATGTTTGTGATTTAGTGGTCTTATTGACATCTTGTAGTGGTTTTGTAGTTCACTTTATAACCTTCATAATAGACTGCCTTGAATTAGCTTAAACTGCTTATGTCTGTTCTTGATGTTCTTGTTGTGTTACTTGTGTTTTATTAGCCTCATTGGTGATCACTTAATCTGAATCAACAATAAAAGCAGTAGGTTTAAGGTAATTTTTAAAAGTTGTAGTGTTAATCTAGTGGTAAAGGACTGTTTGGTAAAGTAGGGTACTACTAGCTCTAGTTGTTTTCTTGTTTAATTCTCTGCACCATTAGTCTCCTTAGGTAAAATTAGAACTATTAGAACCATAAAATTGGTACCTTATATATAAAAAGTCAAATTTGCTTGTTAACTTCCATAGTTGCTGCTAAAGTGAATCTTTTCAAATGGATTTTGTCTAAATCTGCTCATTAGGTGTTTGTGCTTGTGATTTGTGTGCTTTAACATCACTATTAGACTCCTAGGATTAGTTTTAATCAGTTAAAAGTGGCATAAGTCAACTTAGGTAGAGTTTCTAAAAAGTCAAATCTGTCAACTGTTTCTTTGCAACAGATTTTTGCAGCTGAACTTGGTCTCAATTAGGGTACAATTGGCCATTAACTTTTAGGGCTTTTTGGTTTTTTGTGTTCTCTGCTGGGTGTTCTTGTTTTTGCCCCCAAAACTTTTGCAAAAACAGCTTATTAAACTGCTTTTTAGACTGCTTAAAGTAGGGACCTGAGCCATCATTTCTGTCTTTATTTCACCAACTGCATTCTTGCTTATTTGCTAAGTTCTTGAGATTATTTGAGTGATATTGGTTGTTTTAAGTTGATTGTTGCCTGTTCCTTTGATTCTTAGCTTATTTCAGTCATTATTGCTTATTTGCTTAATAAAAAGAGCTTATTGTGTGACTTTTGCAACTGTTTTCATGTTTCTGAGTACCAACTGATCACAATTGAGTTGAATTGAGTTTATTTGAGCTTTAGGACTTCTCTGAGTTCATTTTCCATAAGTTTCTTTCAAGTGCTTATTTATAAGCACTTGAAATAAGCTGTGATAAGCCCAAATAAGCACTTTTCTGCTTATTTTGGAAAAAGTTTTTAACTCAGAATCTTTTAAACATTAATTTAGAATTTCCATAATTTTCTTAGATTTATTTGAGTCTTTTTACTATTTATTTTCTATTTTCTTAGATTTTTAATCATTTAAAATTAGTTTTAATCATTTTTAATTAATAATAAATCAGAAAATACAAAAATAAATCTAGTTCTTTTTCCAAAAATTATTTTTGATTATTTAGGATTTTTAGGAATTTTGTTGAATTTTTCCAAGTCATTTTCACAAAAGTCACTTTTTATTTACGTTTTTATTTTTACGTAATTAATTACTTTTAATTAAAGAAAAGTAACACAAAAATATTTTTAATTAATTTATAAGTTTTTAATTTCATTTAGTATTTTATAAAATTTAGTTTTTCCCCGTAGCCCTTTTAATTTTATTAGTTGCTTTAAATCTCGGGATTAGCCCGGGATTCGCGTTATTTACGTTTAATTTCACGTTTTAATCTTAGTGTGCTTTGTTTACGTGTGTTATTCACGTGTTTACTTAATTGTAGTTTTAAAATCAACACATTCCTTTTTATTTCACTTTTCTTCACACAAATTCATAAATCGATTACTACGGTTCCATTCACCTTCACACGGATCACGACCCGGGTATTTCTTATTCGTTGAGAAATTACTTGGAAGATATACTATACCTATAAACGACCCTAGATCNTCTCCATCACCAATCTTAATAGACCTTTTCTAGATTCAAAACCTTCCACATTACTACTAGGCCATATGGAAGGAAGATGAGCAGGGTGCGAAAAAATATCAAATTTTCCACTCTCCAGCAGCTCGCTAACCGCCATTCTTTTCTTTCTAGCGTCTCTACTAGTTTTATACATCAATTTCAAGTGAGGACAACTATGATCACAGTCACTTAACAGATTATGGGATTCAGTTGCTAAGGCAGTTGCTTTATTAATCCAATCTTGTACGACTGGAAGAACAATATCACCATTTCTAGTTGCTACATCTACTTGTGGTTGGTACATGGATAGTGTGTTTTCAAGGCACGCAATTTGAGTTCTTAAACGGTTAATGTTTCTATCATGATGGATTATATAATCAAATGGTTGTAGGATTGGTTGAGCTATGCATTCAAGCAGCTTTGCAACAACAGAAACAGCTATATCTACACCACTCATTTTGAGTGTTTTGGTAAAAGTTATAAGCCAACAACAAATTTATATGATGGTGATCAGAAGCAAAGTTACTTACAGTTGACTGGTGAATGATCAAAGAGATGGAAGATATTAAGCTGATAGATTCAGTAGACCAAAGATTAATGCATAATGTCCAACTCATATCATTTCTAGGAAGCTAAGGTCTGTTGACTTTTGTATAGATAACATGCAACTTTATTTATGTTTTGGTCCGTTGAAAGTCTACTTTCATTCTACGATTTAATGCAACACGAGTACCGGTGCATATCAACAAGACAGCAAATAGTTTTAGCGATAAAAAAAAGTTTATGGTTATAAACGAAAAATAGTAAAAGTTTGAGGATTTGAGGATTAAAAGATAATGTTTTAAAACTTGGTTCGACCTGGGTGGTTCAACTAGTTGAACCGTTCCGGTCGAAAAACGGTCAATTTAAACCGGGTCATCCTAATGGGTTGGGTCGAAAAAACGGGTCAAATTAAACCGGGTCAACCTGGTTTTCGATGTGTATTGATAGTTTCCTTTTGAAACATATGTTTTCAACATTTTCTTTTTGAGTTTCAACATTTTCTTTTTAAATTTTTCAACATTTCACTTTCTTTACTTTTTACTTTTCACTTTGACCATTTTTGTTTTATTGTTATTATGGATGACTTACGTTTTATAACCGAAAGGATATATATATGCAATTCTAAAAAAATATATAAAGATTGAGTTGTTAATGTTAGCCACTGGTTTTTAACTAAATTAAAACACTTATTTCCATCTTTAACACTCTTATTCTTTTAATTAAAATCCACTTTTACCATTTTTTTTAAATATCTCAAAAACATTAATCGTTAGTCGAACCAAATTATATGTAATCATCTTTTAATAGATGGACATTTTATACGTTCAACAAACTCTTTTTGGTTATTTTGGGTACATGAGTTTACATGATATATCACATGTAAAGTTTATTCATAGAAGTTGGAGAAAATATATGATTTTTTTTTCCGATATTCAAACTCGCTTGATATATTACATGTGATATAACACTAATTTGTAGATTCGAAGACTAAACATGTTGTTGTACAATGGATATAAGTATTATTTTTTAGTGCACTAACAACAAATATAAATATTCACACATGGTTAACCCACTTGCAAACATTTTCCATCTACATATTGTCAACCAAATATATTCCATATATATTTATGAACTAATCGTTGTAAAAAAGACGTTAACATAATTTTTCTAACGAAAAAACACAGCGCCCTCGCGACACGCGCGGACTCAACGACTCGTTAACACTAAATGTTTTTACAGTACATGTTAGACTAGTGGACTAGTGGTGGAGTTAAGTGGAAGTTAATCACTTATAAAAAAAATGGTTTTCTTAAATTTATTTTTATGAAAAAAGTAAAATATAACAAATACGACCAGTAGTTTTGGTGAATCAGGTTGACTTAGGTCACATAAAACCCGAAAGGTCAAACTGGGTTCTCAAACCTCAAAATGCCGGTTCATGTTGACCCGTTTCTCGACAAAAACCGGTTCAACCAACCAGCTCCAAACATTGATTTATCTATATCTATACTATATATAAAGGAAAAACCAAAAAGTGAAAAGTGAAAAGTTGAAAGTAAAAAAGAAAATGTTGAAAACATATGTTTCAAAAGGTAACTATTAATACACATCGAAAACCGGGTTGACCCGGGACGCTTCAAACCCGGCAGGTTGACCCGGTTTAATTTAACATGTTTTTCGACCCAACCCGTCGGGTTGACCCGGTTTAAATTGACCTATTTTTCGACCTGAACGGTTCAACCGGTTGAACCACCCGGTTCGAACCGTGTTTTAAAACATTATGTTTAATCCCCAAATCCTCAAACTTTTAATATTTTTTGTTTATAACCCATAAATTTTTTTTATCACTAAAACTATACGCCGCTATAAAATCTCGTTGCTATGCACGGGTACTCGTATGAAAGAAAAATAGAATTAGACTTTACTCATAAACCCAACATACCAAAAATAATTTGTTTTTATCCTTTTTCTTATATTTTTCATTACTAAAAAGAAAAGGGTTTAACCAGGGTTTCATCCCTACTCACATTCAGACCCAATCCTAACCGAACAATCAAAATGGCCGCCGGCGCCTCCGCCGCCAGATCATTTTTCCGGTCAGCTTCCGTCCGCAACGCCGCCGCCAGAATCTCCCCAACCGCCAAGCCATCTTCTACTTCTTCTTCATTTCGTTTCACAACAACAAAACCTATCTCTAACCGCATCTTCAGGTATAATACAAAAAAAATCAGTTAAAATATCATTAGTAACTTAACTTATAAGATTGGTTTCTTTTCAGTAATGTTTTATTTTTAATTGTGAATTTTGAAGGTGCCCAGTTGAAATGAGTGCTTGCTTAGAAACGATGCAACCGTTTCACACGGTTACGGCTTCGGCGTTGATGACGTCGATGCTTACGTTGTCTCGTAACGGTTACGGTTGGCTTCCTGAAGGTGATTATAATTTTTTATTTATTTATTTAAGTTATTTGGTTTTTTGTTATCTATGCGATGTTATGTGATGAAATGGCTAATTGATTAGAATAGGGAAATTTTATGGAAGTTATTGATAGGAGCAACTTGTTGTGTTCTCTACCAATCGTAGCAACATGATCTAAAAAAGATGGAGATTTGCTATGACTGATAAATTTTGTAATATGTAACTTTTGATTGGCGAAATATATAATGTATCTTGCTATTATAATATTTTACTACTATGAAATGTCCGCACCCCGCTCCGGCCGGATTGGGTATTGTTGTTGTTGTTGTTGTTTCTTGCTATTATAAGCAAATACTTAGAGCACAAGGTATCCCAAGCCATAGTTAGCGTTATAGCCTATGGCACGAACCTATAACTCAACCAAGACACCCCCATTGAGTTATAGCATAATGCGCCATCCCCACCAGCCAAGGCATAGGCAATTTTTGTTTGTGTGTGTGTGTGTGTGTGTTGTATTTGTGTTTTATGATCAAAGGGTGTCCTATAACTTGAGTGAGGTTATGAGTTATAGGGAAGG
>LBNU01000130.1:2560-15539 GCA_014162995.1 Artemisia annua
CAGGGAACAAGTGTTGCAAGTTTGGGAAGAAAAGTCACAACTCATCGATAATTACAAGTCTATTTAAATTGTATCGTTATTTATCGTTTCGTATGTTTTCACTTTCGTGTATTGTATTTGAATTTCAATGAATCGTTTCGTTATTTTACTATACCGTTTAAGAAATAAGGGGGTCTTTTGTAATTTCGAATATCCTAAGTTCAAAATATATAAAAGTTCATAGAGGTGAAAAGTGTCAAAAAAAATTTTCTTTTTTAGCCAGAAACACAATAACGCGACGTTAAGGGGTTAATGCGAGGCGTTAACGCAGCCTTAACGCCGAAGGATGCAACGGTTAACGCACGATAACGTGCGTTATTCACCCAATAACGCACCCCGTGCGTTACCGTTGCTGCTGCTCTAAGACTCTCTTAACAATAAAAGGAAACAACCCTAGGTCTGTTGTGGATAAAATGACCTTGGAGGGTTTATTTTGAGACCACCAAATTTGTTTTCTTATTGCCCTACTGTTATGTAGAATTTCATCCTAGCCCCTTTGACATACATAGATCATTACTTTAACCCCGGACTTATATATCTCATTTTTAATCCTACTATAGTATTTTAATTATAGTTCGAAGCCCAAAAACATTATTTTCTCCTAAATACTTCTTTAAAAATTTATTTACTTAGTTTTGATAATAAATACAGAGTATTAAATGTATCGTATGTTCTCTTACTTTATAAAATTAATAGTTTGGAATTGGTGAATTTTATCTAACTATGTAAAATACGGAGTAGATTCCTGTATTTTATAAATAGGGGTAAATACCAAATTAAAGCATCATACTTGTCAAAAAAGCTGTTTTGAGTAGCAAACTTTTTTTTTCCTTATTGGTGTGCTAAACTTGCATTTTATTGCCAAAAATACGTACTTTGTACTATTTTCTGACCTTTTTATGACATTTTTGCCCCTGACTTTTTAATAACTTGAGGGGCAAAAACGTCCAAAGTACGTATTTTTGGCAATAAAATGCAAGTTTGGTACACCAATGAGGAAAAAAAAGTTCGCTACTCAAAAGAGCTTTTTTGACAAGTATAATGCTTTAATTTGGTATCAGCCCTTATAAATAAACAAGGTACCTTCAAAGTACATTTTCTAGAAAAGAGTTCGCATGTGACTAGCTAATATAGCATGTCCAATATAATGCAAAATCAAATTACTTTTAGATGCTCTTTGGAAAAATGTTAAAAATTTGGTAATATATACAACATGAGATGAGATCAGTATAGATCTCATATTTGGCACAGAATCAATGAACCAATCATAGCCACCCATTTTTATTTTTCACATTTTTTTTAAAAACAAAATATCTTGCAAACGGTAAATCTTCAAGCTACAAAAAAAATATCATCGCGACGAGAATTAAATCATCTTTCTTTAGATATGCATAGTTATATACTTTCGACGAACTTTTTTTTTCGAAGAACTTTTTTTCTAAAAAAATTTCCGCCCAGAAAAATCATATATGATTTGTAAATCATATATGATTCGTCAAAATCAAATCATATATGATTCTTACGAATCATATATGATTTTTAAAAATCATATATGATTCGTAAGAATCATATATTATTTGATTTTAACGAATCATATATGATTTTAACGAATCATATATGGCTTGAGCAGATTAGAAATCAACACAAAATGTTAGTTGTTTGTGTTTAAAGGGTATTACTTACTCAGGTTGCCCAGGGCAGCCGGATTCTCAGGACCGGCACTGATTGACTTGACGTGTCTGATGTCACGCGTCGGGATTGTTTTGATATAGTTACTTTCCTTGTCTCATGTCATCACGAAGGAGATGATGGGTATATAACAACAACAACGACACTTAATCACGTCGTTGAAATAGGGTACAACATTATGAAAAAATATGATGTTAACATCAGAGATAGTTGTGAAACGGAAAGTGCGGAATAAAAAAGTTTATTAAAAAAAAAAATAACAAGTCAAAAGTACTAAACTGGCAGAAAGTACGGAGCTGTGTTTTACAGTAAACTGAGTGACAAAAAAAAACATATTTTTATACCTTTTTATACTTTTCTTATGGGCCAAGGGGATAACTCTATGTAAAAAAAAAAAAAAAAAAAAAAAAAAAAAAAAAAAAAAAAAAATTTTTATACTTTTTTTAATTTTATTAAAGGGAAAAGGGAAAAAAAAAAAAAAAAAAAAAAAAAAAAAAAAAAAAAAAAAAAAAAAAAAAAAATAAATAAATAACCCTAATTTTATTTTCTATGGTTTTTGCGTCGGTACAATTGCCAAATGGGCAAAGGTTATTAGTATCATTCCTTTTTTACAAATGACACATTTTTTTTTTTAATTTTTTGTATTTTATAATTATTTTTATAATTTTGTTTATATTATAAAACTGTGAAACCGAAAGTGCTGAATAAAAAATATAAAGTTTAACTAGTCAAAAGTATTAAACTGACAAAAAACATTTCTAAAAAAAATTAAACTGACAAAAAATACGAAACATAAACTGATAAAACACTGTGTTGCACTTTAAGCAAAAGAACAAAAAAAAATCTTTTATACTATTACTTTTCTGGTAGGCGAGAGGGTTACCAATGACATATCCCTCGTCAAATACAAAAAACTCATTTTAGGATTTGCATGTCACCTTAGACTAACCTTTAACTCTAGCAGGTTATGCCTACATTCTCATGCATAGATTAATGTCTCAAAGATTTTCTAATTATTGTAATTGGATTTCTATCTTCTATTTTTAAATATATTTCATTTAAAATTTAACTATACACAAATTATTGATATTACTTTATGCACCATGAACCATCTCTACCATATTATAAGCATTCGTTACGCTTCTAAAATAAAAATCTTAATCCAACACACTTATTTATTATGGAATTGTGTTGGTTTTGCTATGACATCAGTAGTTTGCACCATACTCATAATAAATAAATACAAATTTTAATAAATATATTTATAATAGTTATAACACTTTATAACACTTTTTTTAGACATGTTTTAAAAATAATTAATTCAAAAAATACAATGTACTTTAATATAAGAAAAAAAAATGTCTATAGCAATTACAACCTATTAGCTTTTTAACTCTTTTAATAAATGTTATTATTGAAATAGCTTTAAAATAAAAATTACATGTTATTATACATATTGTACAAACTAATAAAAAACACAAAGCTTCATACAATTTATATCCAAACAAGTTGATGGTACATATGTTTTAAAAATTGGATGGGACCAACGGTTCAACCGGTTTAACCGGGAACCGGAGTCGCTATCGATTTAGTTAGCCAATAAAAGCCGTCCGAAAAGGAACTTGTAAGGACCGTCAGAACCGGTACAGACGGTGAACCAGACCAGACCAGGATTATTTTCTTCGTGTTTTTCTCAGTTTAATCAGATTGTTATTGTTATTTTGTTGATGGCTGGACTTTAATCACAAGGTACCCGCCGCTATAATACGCGGGTACCCTGCTAGTAAGCAAATGATATATGCATTTTCATTTTCGGTTGTTAAACTCATGGAAATTGTGTATGGAAATTGTGTTTACGACATCATTTGACTATCCTTTATCTAAGAGAAAACGGATATAACAAACTATCCTATTGAACTTTGTGACAACCGTCAAACTCAGGACATTGACCGATAGTGATGTATTATTTCTTTAACTAAAAAACCTAGTTTTGTGTTAGTCGGCTTATGTTTACGCTTTGTGTTCACTTTTCTTTAGACACTCTCGCGTTATGAACGTACCATCGATCTATGATTTTATTTAAACGCCAGTTAATTATTAATGATATGCTTAAGTGTTTTAAAATAGTTAATTTCACCCACACTTAAAAACTTAGTCATTTTATGTTACCCAGTATTGCACCTACGCGTTTGTTTATTTACGTTCTAGACTTAAGGCATTTTGTGTATACTTTTAACTAACAAAAATTAAAAAAAATAAAAAAATAAAATAAAAGTGAAATGCCCCTTATACCCTTACCCATGACTGCCCTCCTTTAGCTAACCATCCAACAACTCATACTAACACAATGACACCTCATTTACACTTTGTCATTTAGACATAACTCATACGTAAACCTCACACCGCACTTCTCACCCTCATTTCATTAACACTTTTCACAACAAAGCCAGTTTCATCTTCTTCTCTTTCACTTTGGATGGAAACAACACCAACACCATCACATCACCATAAAAATGTTAGCTAACATCAAGAACACACAACCAAAGATTTTCTCTACAAATCCTAACTCATCTCTACCACTTTCACCAATCACTTCCCAACCAAAAACCTTGTTTAATATCATCAAGAACCTTAGTAAAAAAGCCTAACAAATAACAAAATCCGAGTAGAAAAGGTAGTTACTTGGTGTAAGAAAACTTGATGTCAAATCTTGCAACAAAAACCCTAGTTTTGCTATATTTAAAGTCTTTTCAAACATACTTGTTAAAAGAGTTTTGATTTACTTGAGTTTTGTTTTATATCTTTAAAAATACTCTTAAAAAGTTGCTAAAATGATTTAGAGTCTTGTTTGAATTGATCTCTTGATTTTGTTAAAGAAAAATGCTTGTGGATGAGTAGAGGTTTGGGGACATATTCTGTCCCGAAGTTATGGTCGACTTTGGAAGTTCATATCTCCCTCATTACACCACCTCATGTCTTGTTCTTTATATTGAGATCTACGTTTTTGAGTTGTCTTTAAAATCCAAGTTGTCTTGCTTGATGAATCAAAGTTTTGAACCCCAAAACATTCGTCACGAGACATGTTGTAAAACTGGTATGTTTGAACAATTGTATTTATCCCACTTTGCATGGCCATAACTTCCAAAACATGGTAAAAATTATTGGTTCCACTTCTGGAACTTTGTTTTATGAGTTACCTTTCAAGTCCAGGTGTCTTACCTAGAGATATAAAGTTTTGGTCTTTCAAACATTTGTTATAAGTCAATGGTGAAAGCAGCTTTGTTTTCTGAAGTAGTTTGTCTTGTAAATTCCTTTTGATGGACTTAAAATTATTGTAAAATTATGATTTCTATGCCAAAATCTTCCTGGGTCAGTATATAAACTTGTGCTGTAAGGGATGTAAATGTCAACCCAAAGTGACCCTAAAATTTGGTCAGTTTTGAGATTTTATGTAAAATATTATTGGGTAGTCTTAATTTGTTATTTTATTTATAAGTAGCTTAAATAACCTATTCCAAGCCTTTGTGCTACTCAAGTGAAGGATTATTATCCAAATCCTTGTGATCTTGAGGTTTTTCGGTGGACACGAAAGGTGTGCAAGCATTTTTGTGAAATTGTACATTTTTGGTATAAGTAACGTATTTGGCGAGTCTAAATGGGTGACATAGCTAGTTGTTGTTCTTTTGTCCGAAGTATATCATTTAGATTTTAATAAGTATTTTTACTTGCTTTAGGTCGCGTCTAAGGAAGTCTACGCTCGAGGGTTGCTTAGTAATACTCGTTTTACTCGCTCTTGCACTTACGCCTTACTTGTTAAGGTGAGTTTCACATCCCCGTTTTACTGTTTACTTGTTTTTGGGGTGAAAAGCATGACACGATACTTAAACTGAATTGGTTGTACTTTTATGAGCTTATTGAACTGATTTAATTTGTGGAGCTTGTGTTTGCTGCTTTCACAAATTAGTACATATACTTGTTAAATGCCTCGACTCTTCTGTATTTTATGCCCCGCACTACGCTACTTATTAACCTATTAGCGAGCCGTGGATATTTGTGGATTGCTCTATTAGGAATGTTGTTCACAGTGCTCGTGTTATTGGTATAACATGGGAGTGTTCACATTGCTCGTGTTATTGGTATAACATGGATTGTTCACTTTGCTCGTGTTATTTATATAACATGGAGTGTTCACTTTGCTCTTGTTATTGGTATAACATGGAATGGTCATTTTACTCATATCATTGTTCGGGCATGTAGCTGGAGCATGTGATCGTTGGCTTAAGTAGTTGCCTCAAAGCATAAACACGCTGTATACATAACGGACCTTTTGCATCCTTGACAACCGATTGATATCACTTTTCCTTGAAACTCATTTGTTACGAGCCTAGTATGAGATATGTTCGTAATAGGATGGTTGATACTATTGACTTTACAGAACATGTTATTTGTTTGCAAATAACTATTCACTTAACTAGTGCGCGGATTTAGATCCCTTTTACCTTGATAACATTTTACTAAAATGTTTGCATTCTAAAAAACCTGAACTCACAAACTATTTTAATTATTGACCCGTTTTTGACATGCTTTTCCGATCTTCAGTAAAGTGGACGTTTAGGAAAGCATTTGCATGGACACTTTCCATTTATGTTATGTTTTAAAAACAATGACTTGTCTTTGGAACTATTTCAAAACATGTTGTAAACTTGTAATATTTTTCAATTAATTCATGTATGGTTTATCTATATTTTATGCGTTGTACCTCGCGCTATTGCACCTCGTGTTTCCGCTTTAGCGGGGTGTGACAAACTTAAATCGATTAAAACTATTTTGGTTTCATTCACGAACAAAAAATATCAAATGGTCTCATTAACTGCCACTAGCTACTACACAAAATGAGATATACATGCTAGTCAATCCGTTTATACATAAACCGGGCTTTAAGTATGATAGGATCATATCGGGCTCCAAAGGGTTGTTTTGTAGCGTGCGGCATTAGAATCTTATAAAGATAAGGGTAAAGAAATACGCCGTGATAAGTTGCTTGCAAAGACCTTCAAAAGTATCGGAATCTAGCTGGCTAAAACTCCATGATCACCTTTTTGTTGTGGACAAACTGAGAACATATTCAAGATGCATGCTTATGACTTATGAGTTTAAAGTTCCTTACACCTGCGTAGTTGCTAACAATAATTTTAAGGGCTATCATATCATTATATATCAACACCAAATATATATAACTTGGAATATACCATGTCTAATGTTGTCTAGTGGTAAGATGGTTTGAAGGTCTCAAAAGAGACTCAACCTTCAAACCTCGTCGAGTAGATATCTTGGGCTGGCTAGGGAAGAATCCGGCAACAGCGATAGAAATACAGATTAATCGAGTGCATTAGAGACAAATGGGCTCGAGTTTCTCTGGGTAACCCGGAAAAGGATCACTCTATTACCCGTTTATTTATAACTAAGAAGTACAACATTTTCTACTTTTATCTAAAATGTAACATAAACACCAGTTTTAAGGTGAAATAAATTGAACAATATACATGCATGTAATTTGTATAATCCGAAAACAACTATACGTTCCATCACTTCTAGTGATGTTGAATCTATCTGGTGATGTGAGCAATAAACGACTGTAACTGCAACAAAGAAACGCCACCTTCCATCACCGATTCTCTCACACCTTCGCCCATCTCCATCGCCCTCCTCCGTATCTCCTCTCCTTCATTCGTACCCATGAGTCGTCGAATCGCCTTTTCCACATCTTCTGCCACCACCATCTTACCACGCAACTTCCAATCTTTAACTGTTAATCCGACTTTCAAAATACTGGTAACAAGTACCGCATTTGTTGGTTGATCTGAATGCATTGGCCATGCTATAATTGGTACGCCCATTGATATACTCTCCATACATGAGTTCCATCCACAATGACTCATGAACCCGCCAGTAGCTTTGTGGGACAAGATTTCGAGCTGCGGTGCCCATTCTCTGACAACCAACCCTCTCCCTTTGATTCGGTCTTCATACCCTTTTGGCAATTCCACACTTGTATTGTAATCCCTAAAGACATCTTCTTTATCGGCATCTCTAAACGCCCATATAAACTTTTTCTCGCTCTTTTCCAACCCAATTGCGAGCTCAGTGACCTGTTCTTTTGTAAAAGAAGTTGTTGTTCCAAAGGATACGAATATTACACTATTTGTTTCTTGCTTATCAAGCCATTTAAGACATTCATAGTTAGTACCATTATTGTCTTCTCTTGTTGTCCTCTTTATGTCCACGGGATTAAAAGGACCAAGTGCCCATAACTTTTTATTTCTTTTCCTCTCTTCATTTTCTAATAAATCCAACATGGCCTGTTCTACTATTGTACACGAATTGTAAATTCGTCCCGAGCTAAGTTTCGCGTATTCATGTTGTGTATTCATAAACCTCTTAAACTCGGACGTGAAACCCTTAAAAGATAAGTGATCATTCGTTACAACTTGTGGTTCTATTAGCTTGGCAAGTTCGGTTTGAATGTTTTTTGTAGTATATAAACAAATAGTAAAAGCTGATACGCTATGAAAAGTGTATGATTCGGCATTTGGTAGGGTTACAAAGTCTTGAACAACCGAACCCATCAAGGAATCATGTATAACAACAAGGCGACGCGTTGTGACCGATATTTCACGTAGGAGGGACGCCACGGGGCTGCGGAGATGAGTTGTGGACTCACATATAGTTTGAAAATGAGATGGGAAATTTGTGTTGGAATTAGGGTTTGGTGGTGGTGGTACTATTGGAGGTGTTTCGAACTCGTGAAAGTGGATGGTCCCGACGGCTAGTGGGTCCCATCCTTGCACCCGGTGGTTAGCCTGGCGGCAGTGGGTGGGTGTGCTGACGAAGTGGACAGGGATGTGGTTGTTCGATATGAGGCGAGAGAGGTGGAGAAGCTGGTTGAGGTGACCTTGTAGTGGAAGTGGAACCATTACTACAATGGCAGGAAATTTCGTTGGAGAACTTGAGTTGCCTATCATTTTATATAAAATTGTAATGAGATGGGTTTGTTTGATGGGGTATTTATGGTGAAATGTTTTGTTTATGATTCATGGCGATGATACAATATTGAAATTATTTATGTACTTACGTTGGTGATATGAGTTTGACTAAATGTTCTAGAAAGGTCAATTGTGGATGATGGTAATTAACCTTTAATACAATACCGCAGCAAACGATCGCGTTTTAGCCTTGCAAAAACGATGCCGTTTAAAGCTTGGGTTGGACCGTCTGTCATTGGAGTTGGGCCAAACGACGCTGTTTAAGGGTGAAACGAAGTCGTTTAGGAATGACTATATTCGTTTAATATGTTTTTTGAACTAAAAAACATCGTTTACAGGATTGAAAGGTGAAATATATCGGAAAAAAGAACCCACAAACACTAGCGGAAAAAAAAAAAAAAAAAAAAAAAAACAAAACAAAACCACACACGCAAAAACAGAAATTGAGACACACACACACACACAAAAGCTGTTAATGCAAACGTTACGACGTTTAATCTATGCAGTGTCTTCATGTTTTAATGATGATAAACATGTAACCTGTAATATATAACGTAAAATGCACAAGTTATTCGTTCACACATCAACGTCTCTCGATGACTCAAGTCTACATCACTTCATGTATGAACAAACACTATAACGACTTTGTTAAGTGATCAAATAAAATATTTTTGTCCTTAAAACTCACATTTTTATAAATGTGACAAAACATTTTTATAAAAATAAATTAGACAACTTATTTTTGTATTTTTAAAGAAATGTTTTAAAGAAAAATAAATTTGAATTTGAAATTTAAATTTCAAATTCCCAACAGCTATTTTTCCCGCCTAAATCTGATAATTTTCACCACTAAAAGACAAAAACAGGAGCGTCTGTCGGGACGGTCCCTTAAATAGGTGACGGTCCCTTATATATAAGGGACAATCCAAGGTTTAAGGGAGCGTCCCCCGCTCCTCGAGCTGTCTATAAATACTGGGCCATTTTTCACAAAAAATAAAAAATAAAAATAAATAATAATAATAAATCCTCTTAGCACAAAATTTTACATTCTTTCCTTCTTCTTCTTTGATCACTATAACTCTTTGACATGTGTTTATAAATGATCCATTCATCCTCCATCTCAAGTGCAAGAGAAGAACACTCGAAGTCGTCAAGGATAGAAGTGTTATTGAGTCCACACACAAACGTAACTAGTGTTACGATTCTCTTCTTCTTCTGAACTCTATTCTTGTAGATTAGTATATCCAACTTGTGTGTGAGTCATGATTAGTTGTGTTAGGATAAAAACGGACAACATGTAAGTTCGTAAAAGTGTTGTATCTAGACTAGGACTTTGTATAAGTTGGTGTCTAGGTGTGTGAAGACTTGGACTTGGTGTGAGTCCAAGAAGTGAAGATTAGAACCTAGTGAAGGTTCGTGTGAAGACTTGAATCGGGTGAAGATTCAAGTGGACGAGAGTGCTCGTTCGTGTGAAGATTGAGAAGGAGTGATCATCGTGTGAAGACTTGGATTGTGTGAATCCAAGTGGACGAGAGTGCTCATTTGTTTGAAGATTGGGACGAAGTGATCGTCGTGTGAAGACTTGGATTTTGGGAATCCAAGTGGATAAGATTGCTTGTTCGTTTAGCCACGTGGGCTTTGTGTAGATTGGTTCTAGCGATTAGGACTCGACATTCCACTTAGTGTCGTTAAACTTGGTGTAAGCATTGTGTATGGTTTGTTCCGCCTAAAGGGAGCGTGTTGACTAGTGAAGTAACTCTCGAGTGTGGTACTCGGGGAGTGGAGTAGGACGAAGAGGTGCTTCGTGCCGAACCACTATAAATCATCGTGTCTATTTTGCATTTTCTCTTCCCATCTCTTTACCTTCTATACTTGCATTACATTTAGGTTTGTGTGGCCTGTTGTGTGTATGCTTGTGATATTAACTAGTTAACTTTAAAACGCAAAACATAAGAAAAGTTAATCACATGTATCAAACTCTCCACTGACGGCGGTCCCAAATATATATGGGACCGTGAGAGATGAAAAGTGTTACGCTTTTAGGGGGTCATTTAAGCCCTAATTCGTATAAATGTGATCAAATATTTCCCTAAATCGTTCCTTTTGTCATTTTAGGTACTTTTGAGAGGAATTCTGGAAAACATGCATATTCGGACGTTTTTGGAGCATAAAAGTGAAGAAAACGACAAAGTCTCAAAAGATGAAGATTTACAACCTGACGGCGTCAGAAGTCACAAGGTGACGCCGTCAGAAAGCCTTGACAAAAGAGTGGAAACCAATTATCAAATGACGGGCCAGAGGAAATTTTGGATTTAACACCTGACGCCGTCAGGTGTTAGGAAAAGTAGGCCGTCAGGAGTAAAGTTAAAGAGTGACGGCCCAGAAGGATTTATAAGGTGACGGCGTCAGAAGTGGATCTAGGCCATCCGAGAAACCTAATGGCGGCGAGCTGACGGCGTCAGCCCTTATAACCTGACGCCGTCAGAGTGTAAAATCTATATATAGTTTTCTAATTTTCATTCATTAGTGTGGAACTTTGTGGAGAACTTTTAGGGCAAACCCTAAAGACGAATTTTCTGTACTTTTTAGGGTTTCCAACCCTTGGAACCCTCATGCTTAATTAAAGATAAGTCTTCACTTTAATTCAATCAATATGTCTATGTGTTGGTTGATTATCTCTTTTGCTTGTCTTTTAATTAACATGTGTAGCTAAATTCTCTAGTGTTTGCTTAGATCTAATGAAACCTAACTATTAATTATTGGTTGATTGGTGTGTGTTGTTGTTTGTTGGGATGATTGTTCCATCAATGTTAGGCTCAAGAAAACTGGCCAACCTCCTTTATGGTAACGTGCTTGAACGTCTTGGGAAACATGTAGCCAAGGCATACTAGGCTATTAAGGTAGTATTTAACGCATGAGCCACTGTTTACAACCCCTATGGTTGTGCCGTGCATGGCATAGGGCGAGATAAGAGCTCATAGAATTGGAGAGATATGTATGCCACTCCATGAGTTATTAGGAATACACCCTTCATCCACACAAGTAACACACATATCAATTAACCAGTAAAAGATAGTTAGGGAGTAATGAAATCTAAGTAAACACAATTTTCTCCATATTGTTTTCACAACCACAATAGTTTAGATATTTATTTTATTTTAATTTGCAAAAGTAGTAAACTTGGGTTAGTTGACTAGCAACTAATTCTGCCTTTCCTCTAAAAACCGAGATTTTACTTGCTTTCTAAAAAATATAAAAATACTAAAAGAATCTTCCTTCCACCTTTAGAGCTATTAGATTAGCTTTTCTATCCTAACGAACACTATTCCCTGTGAGAGAACGATCAATCCCCCGTACTTACCACTATCCTATACTACATCGGTCAGGTACACTGCCTGGTGGGGTTGTAAGCCTCTTGAGATCCCTCGAGAGGTAAAACCTGTTGTAAGGTTACAAAACCACGCATCAAGTTTTTGGCGCCGCTGCCGGGGAATAGTTATTGTTTAGGTAGAATTTTTATTTCTTTAGGTTTACTCACTAGATTCCTTTCTAGCGAGATTTTTATTTTATTTTCTAGGATTTTCTTTAGTCTATCTTTTTCTTTGTGTTTTTGTTCGTAATCTTCACCATCCGCCATCATGGTAAACGAGGATCCCTCCACCCTTAGGATCACTAGAAGCCGCAGCTCACTAAGAGACCTTATTCCAACCTACGCAGAACCTGACAGGGAAATGCGAAGGATGAGGCAACTCTTTACATCTCCCGAACCATCTGGCATTGCTATTGCCTTTGACGATGCCCTCCCTGAGGAAGAATCTAACCTCCATTCGACACCCCCTAGTCCTCACTCCACTCAAAATGAGGATATTTTTCCGAGAACCTAGCCCCTAAAACCCTCAAAGACTACTCCTCTCCCACGCCTCATGGCTTCTCCAATGCAATTGTTTTCCCAAATGAACGCACAGACGAGGTCTTGCGCGTAACTAACATTTGGCTTGTCCAAAATGTATGCAAATTCCACGGGTTAAAAACTGAAGACCCAATCCAACACATCAAGGACTTCCTGAAAATAGTGGACACCCTCCATACGGACGGAGCCACTAGAGATACCTCCCGATTACGATTCTTCCCTTTCACCCTTTATGAAAAGGCCAAGGATTGGTATAACAAACTTCCTTCCGAGTCCATCTTCACATGGGAATAGCTTA
>LBNU01000136.1:12625-45021 GCA_014162995.1 Artemisia annua
CTGATTTTGTAAACTCTTTTATGGGGTTGCAGTGGAAATTCATTTAGCACTGCTTGCACAAACCTTGGGTACATTAAAATTTTTGTTGAACTCTTTACATTGCCCTGCATACTTATAAAAATATATCTAGGCCAATTAAAAACTCTATCTTTTGCTAGACAAACCAAAGGGTAAGCCATTAGTGAACTGAATTGTTCATAAGAGGTTTTCTTAGGACTAAGGCAATGTAAAAGAGTATGAATTAAAAATCTCCAATGAGGACAAAAACCACTCTCTTTGAAAGTAGCCCTTTTGTCAGTGGTATTATACCCCATGGAAGAGAGACTTGCCCAAATTTCTGGCATGGGTAATGTGATGGTACCATTGAGATCATCCAATTAGAGAACTCTCCTCAAGGATGCCTCAGTAACATCAATAGTTACCCCATCCACTGTGGCTCTAAGAGCATCCACAGATTTATATGTATCTCTATTTTCAATTGTTATGGAATGAACAGGATTCCAAAACTGTTTGATTTGAGAGATATAGATTGTGGGATTTAGAAGTAAAGCATACCTCACATGTGTGGTGTTAAGAAAATCCACAATCTGATGAAAAAGAGGACCACTCTTGTCGTTTGACTTTTCCAAATTGGCCACTTGGTTGCGCTCATCTGCAAAGGTGATTGAAACCATGGTGTTCTTTTGAGAAAAACAGTTGTGTTAGTATCGAATTGAATGATTAACTTAGCCAATTGAGAAAAGAATATATATATTTCTAGGGTTTGAAGTAATGCGCAAGAAATATTATCTATGGAAAATATTTATCTTAGAAAGATAAATTGGAATTAGGTAAGTAGATAATCTTAAATAAAAGTTACCCTATTAATATGGAAAGCAGTTAGTTTTCTCAACGGCTAGTAAAATATTTTGTTACTGACACAACAGTTGTAACGGCTAGTTCAACAGTGGTAAAAATTACACTGTCAGTGGAAACTGTGAACTAGCAGTGGAAATTTTTCACAAAAATTTTCAAGAGCAGTGGTAAAGTTAAAGATATGTAAATTTGACTGCTCTCTTTATAGTTTTTAGCAAACTACCAGCTATCAACGGATTTGATATGTCTTTACCATGAGCCGTTTGCTATGGACTAGCCAACTCTTAATCATAAAGAATATGGTGAGTTGATGACCATATAGTTTTTGGTAAACTATCAACCATAAACGGATTTGTTAAGTCTTTACCAGTAGCCGTTTGCTCTGGACTAGTTGATTCTTATGTGGGTTAGACATGGTGAATCAATAACCATTTGTTGTATATCTCAGTTATACACCTTTTATGATCATCTCCCATTCTAAAAACCTGCAATGGTTAGCTTAAAATATGGAAAGTATATATCTAAACTTGGTACTAACCAAAGTTACTTTTTAACCAAAAACCCCTGTTCACAAATATCTTCTAAAAGTCAACTCAATAATATCTTTATTTACTTTTCAACCTACCTAAATAGGTGAAAGTAAATATCTCAATTAATGAGACCTTTTAGATGACTTTTTCCTATATAAAGGGGCTCAGATCACCATTCCTTTTATCAAAACACATTAACCTTTTCAAAAACCTAAAAATAACAATGAGCAAACTTCCAAACATAGTGTACATCTCCTCTGATTCTTCTGATTCAGAAGAATTTGTCATAGCTTCTGATTCATCTTCTGAAGGAACAGGATGGTCAAACTATTTTCCACCTTGTGCTTCAGCCTCTTCATCAAGGAAGCCACCAAAGAAGACAACTGCTAAACCTGTTGGTCAACCTTCTTCTACACCAGCACCACCATCAGTACCTGCTCGAGCACCATCTTTGGAGTTCTACTCCAGTTCATCTGATGATTCAGATGATGAGACTTATTCCTTGGCAAAGGAGTTGCCAAGAGCATTGAATAAGGCTTTGGGAGTAGCTCTGGCCAATATGAAGCAGATTTCCATTCCTGAGATGCCTGCTAGACTACCAAGACCTCCACCACAAGTTCTTGGGCTTGCTTGTCCAAGAATGCAGTCAACTTTTGAGAACAAAAGGAAGAGTGCATTGAAGAGCAAGCAAAACTACAAGGGCAAGGGGAAGAAGCCTGAAGAATAGCTTCTATAGAAGTGTAGGATGTTATTAGCTTTTGTGTTTTGATATTCTTATGATGTACTCTCTTTCCCTGTAAAGGAATCAAATGAATAATATTTCCTTTTCTGTTTCCACTGTGAGAGCACATTTTACCACTGCTTGCCTTTTTTTTTCCACTGTTTGCTTTGTTTTCTGCATAAAAGTTAGTGGACAAACAAAATACAAGCATAACATATACAAACTTATACAATTAACAATTTGAGTACCAAGACCTCCCCTCAACACCAAAGACCATAAAAAAAATAGTTATGGATTGAGCATTCCAATACTTGTAACCAAGTACTGAAATCTACCCACATCAAGACCTTTTGTTAATAAATCAGCATAGTTATCATCAGTATGTATTTTGATAACCTGAATTAGTCTTTTCTCATAACAATCTCTTATAAAATGATGTCTAATTTCAATATGTTTGGTCTTTGTGTGTTGAACTGGATTCTTAATTATGCAAATGGTACTACTATTGTCAATGTAAATGATGGTATTCATAAAATTGTACCCATAGTCCAAAAGTTGATTTTGAAGCCATAAAACTTGAGCACAACAACTTGCAGCAGCTACATACTCTGCTTCAGTTGATGAATTAGCCACCATTGTTTGCTTCTTGCACTGCCATGACACCAATCTATTGCCAAGAAATTGGCAACCACCTGTAGTAGACTTTCTATCCAAGCTTGCTCCAGCATAATCACTATCTGAGTAAGTGACCAATTCCAAAGGGGATTCTCTAGGATACCACAATCCTAGATTAGGAAAAGCTTTGAGATATTTGAAAATCTTCTTCACAGCAGTCAAGTGTGACTCTTTGGGAGTGACCTGAAACCTTGCACAAGCACATACTGCAAACATGATATCTGGTCTAGATGATGTGAGATACATCAAAGAACCAATCATAGACCTATACATGTGCACATCAACAGCTGCACCACTGTTTTCCTTCAAGAGTAGATGTGTAGTTTTGTCTGCAGGGGTGCTACTTGACTTTGCATCAGTGAACTTGAACTTTCTTAGTATCTCAGCCACATATTTATCTTGATTGATAAACATTCCATCTGGCCTTTGTTGTACTTGAAGTCCCAAAAAGAAAGTGAGTTCTCCCATGGAACTCATCTTGAACTCCTCCTTCATTAGTTTCTCAAATTCTTTGCACATCTCTGGCTTAGTAGACCCAAAAATGATATCATCAACATATACTTGTACTAGCAGAATATCATTCTTGTCTTTCTTGATGAACAAAGTTTGATCCACTCTTCCTCTATGAAACCCATGACGAATGAGATAAGTTGTTAAGGTTTCATACCATTTTCTTGGAGCCTGATGCAAGCCATATAATGCCTTGACTACCCTGTACACTTTGTTTGGATAATCAGGATCTTCAAAACCTGGAGGTTGTGACACATATACCTCCTCATCAATTTGCCCATATAGAAAAGCACTTTTTACATCCATTTGATAGACTTTAAAGCCCTTAAATGATGCATAGGCCAAAAACAGCCTAATTGCTTCAATTCTTGCAACTGGGGCAAATACTTCTTCATAATCAATACCCTCCTCCTGAGTGTATCCTTGAGCTACAAGCCTTGCCTTGTTCCTGATGACAATACCTCTTTCATCCTTCTTGTTTCTGAACACCCATTTTGTACCTATTACCTTCTTGCCAGAGGGTAAATCACAGAGCACCCAAACCTTTTGAATTTTAAATTGGAGCAACTCTTCTTGCATTGCTTCCACCCAACTTTCATCTTCAAGAGCTTTGAATACATTCTTTGGTTCCATTTGTGACAGAAAACACATGAAGAGACATTCATTCTTTTCCTCATGATCTTTGGATTCATAAATTTCAGTGATGAAACCATGAATATCAGGCAACTGAGATTGCCTTCTTGTCTTGACTCCTGATTGAACATCTCCAATCACATTCTCAAGAGGATGTGATTTATGAATTGTGGTATGGGGAGTTTGAGGAATTGTAATCTCTGTTGGCATATTTGAGATTTCAACATCATTGGCTTGAGCTTCCACATTAACTGGAGTTGGAGTTTCCACCTCTGTTGCTGCAGTGGAATCTTTTGGCATAGCAGTGGAATCTGAATTTCCACTGCTTTCAGGATTTTCAACATCATTACTACTAGGATCCTGAGCAGCTCCAGTCTTTGCAACATCATTTGCATCTGTATAGTCCCACATAGGTAGTATGAATTCATCTTGATCCTCCTCTTGATCCTTGCTTGGTTCATCATAATCAACAAACTCTTCTGAACCTGCAAAATCATAAGTAGATGTACCTGTAGAGATAGGCACATAATTCATAGTATTGGTTAGAGTATCAAGATCAAATAGCTTCTCTGGACCATATCCCTGTTTGTTCACTTTGTTTTCTAGGAACTCAACATGCAAATTTTCCTCTATCTTTTGGGTTCTAAGGTTGAATACTCTAAAGGCTTTGCTAACCATAGAATACCCAACAAGATACCCTTCATCAGACTTCTCTTCAAATTTACCCAGATGATCAATGGTATTGAGAATAGTAACATGACATCCAAATGGTCTCATGAAATCTAGAATAGGGGGTCTCCCTCTAAATAACTCATAAGGTGTCTTATTCTTTGTTTTCACTACTAAAACCCTGTTTTGTACATAACAAGCAGTGTTAACTGCTTCAGCCCAAAAAGTGATTGGCAATTTTGAATCTGCCAACATGGTTCTAGCAGCCTCTATTAGTGTTCTATTCCTCCTCTCAGCAACACCATTTTGTTGAGGAGTTCTAGCTACACTAAACTCTCTCTTAATACCCTTATCTCTGCAAAAATCATCCATAACTCTATTCTTAAACTCTGTCCCATTGTCACACCTAATGACTTTAACTTTCAAATCATTTTGGTTTTCCACTTCTGTAATAAAGATCTTAAGAATGCTAGTAGTTTCATCCTTAGTTTTAAGAAAGAAAACCCATGTGAACCTACTAAAGTCATCAGTCACAACAAGACAATATTTCTTGAGATTAATGCTGCTCACAGATGTAGGACCAAACAAGTCCATATGTAACATTTGAAGTGGGTGAGCAATAGAGTTAACCAACTTAGACCTGCAAGAAGCTCTGTGTTGTTTCCCTTTAAGACAAGCAACACAGGTTTGATCATTTTCAAATCTTTTCTGAGGCAAGCCTCTTACCAAACCATCTTTAACAATCTTATTAATGGTTTTGAAATTAATATGACCAAGTCTTCTATGCCATAGCATGGATTCATCCACTGTGGCCTTTGCAAGCAAGCAAGTATAATCATTTTTAGCAACAATGTTGTTCATATCAAAGCTATATAAATTGCCTTTTCTAGGGATTTTAAGAAGAATCTGACTCTCATCAGGCATCTTGAAATCCTTAGAAAGGACATAGCACATTTCTTCAGTAAAAAGAACATTGTTTTTCTTGTCACACATCTGTGACACACTAAAAAGATTATACTTAAGCTCTTTCACATAGTACACAGGTTCAAAATCCAAGTTACCAGTTTTAATAACACCTTTACCAGTAACTTTACCATTAACTCCTCCTCCAAAGCTGACATTTTGTCCATCAAAAGATTCAAAGTTTGATAAATAGGACAAGTTGCCAGTCATGTGCCTTGAACATCCACTATCTGAAATTCCTTGATCTGACCTTTTTGCCCTTGGATGTTTCTGCACATAGAAAGAAAGAAGTTAGTTTCTTTTGGAGACCCAAGCCATGATTGACTTGGATCTGCCTCGTGTATCAATATAGTTAAATCTATCAAAGGTCATTGATACACCATTGGGATTGGTTGTAGTGTTTATTCCTTTAGGTTTCCATTCCCAACGTGCTGAGGCCTTCACAGCATTTCCCATGTTCCCCTTTTTCTTATTTACAACATTAACAGTGGGAACATTTGAAGTAGCAGTGGAAACTGCTTGTGTAGATTTTGGCACCCACTGTTGTTTAGGTTGAGCCTTTTTGTTGTAAAGAGAACTTTTATCTGTTTGTGCAGATTTAACAAAAGTAGTTTTTGGCTTTGCACTTGAAACAGATGACTTAGTAAAAGCAGTGTTAACAGTTTTAGCAGTGGAAAAACTTTGAGGTCCACTTTTCAAAAGTACTGCTCTTGGGATCATGTTGCTGTGTGAATTAGGGTGAGTTTGATTATTAAACTTGTTTGTGGTCACCCTATTCTTCCCATAAAATTCCCTTCTCCCACCATTAGAACCACACTTAGCATGTAAATGATTAAAATCACCACAAGTATAACATGCCTTGTTGTTCATCACAAAATCACTACCTAGTTGTTGAGATTTGACATGATTCCAACTCCTCTGGTTACCCCTAGGAGTTGATGACCTTTTTCTATACATCTCAGCATACTTTACAGTTTGTCTAGGTTTGTTTACTTGTTTCCTAGCTTCTTCTGTATTAGTATTAACAACCTGTGGGATGGGTTTCTCAACACTGTTTTTAACATTTTCATCTATAACAGATGAATCACTAGCACTCTCAAAAACATCAGTGTCCTGCTTAATCTCTACCTCACTTTTAACAAATTTGGGAGGGCCATATTCAAGTATAGGTTCTTGAAAATCCTCTATGCCTGTATGTGCTAAATCTATGCCTGGAGGTGCTGGAACACCTCTAAGTGGTGGAGGTACAGTGTTGTATCCTAAACCAGACTTAGCCTTATTAGTTATTTGAGCATCCCAAATCTTTTCAATAGACTTAGATTGATAAAACAAGGTGTCAACAGATAAATTTACATTTTCATTCACCTTTTTAAGTCTTTCAACCTCTTCTTTCAAAGCCTCATTTACTGCTATCTTATGATCTAACTCTCTTTTAATGACAATCATATCATCACTGAATTTAGATTCATTTTCCCTATAATGCTCTAGTTGTTTTTCTAACACAGATATGCCTCTCCTAAGATTTGACACAGTATAATTAGCAGCAAACAACTCTGTTCTTTGACTCTCACATAATTCATTAAGCCTTTCACATTCTCTAGTTGCCCTACATGTTTTAGAACAATTTTCAAAATTTTGTACCTCAGAGTCAGAAAAAGCCATGAGAGCATGTTCTGTAGCAATGAAACCAGCTTCTGTATATTGCTCTTCATCAACATCAGCCATGAAACTCCAATCATAGCTTAAACCATCAATTGCCAACATTGCCTTTGGTTCTTCCACTGTTGGCTCTTTCTTCTGCTTATACCAAGTGGATCTGTTATCCTGCTTCCTTGGTCTTCTGCATTCCCTAGCAAAATGTCCCAACTTGTGACAGTTGAAACACTCCACTTTATTCTTATCAAACCCTGTAGTTTCACTTCAATTAATGTGGATTGGCTTGCTAGTCTTCTTGAAAAACTTCCTAGCTCTCATGCTAAGGAGAGCTATTTGCCATTTTATGTCCATCTCTTCTAAGTCATCATCATCAATTTGCTCTATGTCTTCATGAGTCAATATAGAGCCATTCACTTGAGTAGAGATGAATGCATAAAAGGTGGGATCACCTATACCAGCAACCTTCTTTTTAGAACCTGCAGTGGTAACAAGAGCATTACCAGTGGAAACAGTCAAAGAAGATGGTTGCTGGTATCGGAGATCCAACCTTTTATGCCTTTATCTTCACTCAAGTTAATGGCTCTATATTGACTCATGAAGACATAGAGCAAATTGATGATGATGACTTGGAGGAAATGGACTTAAAATGGCAGATAGCTCTTCTTAACATGAGAGCTAGGAAGTTTTACAAGAAGACTGGCAAGCCAATCCACATCAATGGAAGTGAAACTGCAGGATTTGATAAGAAGAAAGTGGAGTGTTTCAACTGTCACAAGTTGGGACATTTTGCTAGGGAATGCAGAAGACCAAGGAAGCAGGATAACAGATCCACTTGGTACAAGCAAAAGAAAGAGCCAACAGTGGAAGAACCAAAGGCAATACTGGCAATTGATGGTGTGAGCTATGATTGGAGTTTCATGGCTGATGATGAAGAGAAATCTTCAGATGCTGCTCTCATTACAACAGAACATGCTCTCATGGCCTTCTCTGACTCTGAGGTACAAAACTTTGAAAGTTGTTCTAAAACATGTAGGGCTTCTAGAGAATGTGAAAGGCTTAATGAATTGTGTGAAAATCAAAGAATAGAGTTGTTTGCTGCTAATTATAATGTGTCAAATCTTAGGAGAGGCATATCTGTGTTAGAAAAACAACTAGAGCATTATAGGGATAATGAGTCGAAATATAATGATGATATGATTGTTCTTAAAAGAGAGCTAGATCATAAGACAGCAGTGAATGAGGCATTTAAAGAAGAGCTTGAAAGGCTTAGAAAGGTTAATGAGAATGTCAACTTATCTGTTGATACCTTATATTATCAATCTAAGTCAATTGATAAAATTTGGGAAGCACAAATCACTAACAAAGCTATGTCTGGTTTAGGATACAATACAGTTCCTCCACCACTAAGGGGTGTTCCAGCACCCCCTGGCATAGATTTAGCACATACAGGATTAGAAGATTTTCAGGAACCTATTCTTGAATATGGTCCTCCCAAATTTGTGAAAAGTGAGGAAGAGGTTAAGCATGAAACTGATGTTTTTGAAAGTGCAAGTGACTCATCTGTAGTAGATGAGAGTGTTAAAAAGAAAGTAGAGGCTTCTATCCCACAAGTTGTTAATACCATTACAGAGGAACCTAGGAAACAAGTTAATAAACCTAGACAAACTGTAAGGTATGCTGAGATGTATAGAAATAAGTCATCAACTCCTAGGGGTAATCAGAGGAGTTGGAATCATGTAAAATCTCAACAACTAGGTAGTGAGTTTGTAATGAACAATAAAGCATGTTATATCTGTGGTAGCTTTGACCATTTACATGCTAATTGTGACTATCATGTTGGGAGAAGGAAAGTTTATGGGAACACAAGGGTGAAAGAACATAATTCTCAAAACAAATCACACCCTAATGCTCACAGCAACATGATCCCAAGAGCAGTTTTATTGAGAAGTGGACTTAAAACTCTTGCCACTGCCAATAATGTTAACACTGCTTTCAAAAAGAAAAACTGGACTGTCTTGTTGCAAACTGGAATTAAAGACTCTTACCCAAAATCACCTGTTTCAAGTGCAAAACCTAAAACAACTTTTGTTAAATCTGTACAAACAGGAAAAAGGACTTTTTATAACAAAAGAGTTCAAAATAACCAACAGTGGGTACCTAAGTCTAAACCAGCAGTTACCACTGCTCCAACAAAAGTTTCCACTGTTAAAGTTGTTAACAAGAACAGGGGTAATATGGGAAATGCTGTGAAGGCCTCAGCATGTTGGGAATGGAAACCTAAAGGAAATAACACAACAAACAATCCCAATGGTGTATCAACGACCTTTGATTGATTTAACTATACTGATACACGAGGCAGATCCAAGTCAATCATGGCTTGGGTCTCCAAAGGAAACTAACTCCTTTATTTTATGTGCAGGAACATCCAAGGACAAAAAGATCAGATCAAGGCTATACAGACAGTGGATGTTCAAGGCACATGACTGGCAACAAGTCCTATCTATCCAAGTTTGAATACTTTGATGGACATGATGTCAGCTTTGGAGGAGGGTTTAATGGTAAAGTTACTGGTAAAGGTGTCATTAAAACTGGTAACTTGGATTTTGAACCTGTGTACTATGTAAAAGAGCTTAAGCATAATCTCTTTAGTGTGTCACAGATGTGTGACAAGAAAAACAATGTTCTTTTTACTGAAGATATGTGTTTTGTTCTTTCTAAGGATTATAAGATGCCTGATGATAGTCAGATCCTTCTTAAAATCCCTAGAAAAGGCAACCTATATAGCTTTGATATGGATAACATTGTTGCTAAAGAAGATCATGCTTGCTTTATTGCAAAGGCCACAGTGTATGAATCCATTCTATGGCATAGAAGACTTGGTCATATTAATTTCAAAACCATTAATAAGATTGTCAAAGATGGTTTGGTAAAAGGCTTGCCTCAGAAAAGATTTGAAAATGATCAAACCTATGTTGCTTGTCTTAAGGGCAAACAACACAGAGCTTCTTGCAGGTCAAAATCAATTAAATTTATTGCTCACCCACTTCAAATGTTACATATGGATTTGTTTGGTCCTACATTTGTGAGCAGCATAAATCTTAAGAGATATTGTCTTGTTGTAACTGATGATTTTAGTAGGTTCACATGGGTTTTCTTTCTTAGAACTAAGGATGCGACTACAGGCATCCTTAAGACCTTTATCACTGAAGTAGAAAACCAAAATGATATGAAAGTTAAAATCATTAGGTGTGACAATGGGACAGAATTTAAGAATAGAGTTATGGATGATTTTTGCCGAGAGAAAGGTATTAAAAGAGAATTTAGTGTAGCTAGAACTCCTCAACAAAATGGTGTAGCTGAGAGGAGAAATAGGACACTAATAGAGGCTGCTAGAACTATGTTGGCAGATTCAAAATTGCCCAATGACTTTTTGGGCTGAAGCAGTTAACACTGCTTGTTATGTGCAAAACAGGGTTTTAGTAGTAAAAACAAAGAACAAGACACCTTATGAGTTATTTAGAGGAAGACCACCTCTCCTAGACTTCATGAGACCATTTGGATGTCATGTCACTATTCTCAATACCATAGATCATCTGGGTAAATTTGATGAAAAAGCTGATGAAGGGTATTTTGTTGGGTATTCCATGGTTAGCAAAGCTTTTAAGGTATTCAACTTAAGAACCCAAAAGGTAGAAGAAAATCTGCATGTTGAGTTCCTAGAAAGCAAAGTGAATGTCAAAGGAACTGGACCAGATAGGCTGTTTGATCTTGATACTCTAACCCATACCATGAATTATGTGCCTATCTCTACAGGTACATCTTCTAATGATTTTGCAGGTTCAGAAGAGTTTGTTGATGAAGAAGAACCTAGCTTGGATCAACAAAATGATCAAGATGAATTCATTTTGCCTATTTGGGACTATGCAGATTATGATGATGTTGCAAAGACTGGAGATGATCAACCTTCTAAAGCAACAAGCAGTGGAAACTCAGATTCCACTAATAGGCCAAAAGATTCCACTGTTGGACCAGAAGTTGCACAAAATGTTGAAAGCAGTGGCAATACTACTTCCACTGCTAGTCCAGAAGTTTCCACTGCTACACCTGAAGTGGAAAACTCAAGTCCAGTTACACAGGGAGCTCAAGCCAGTGATGCTGAAATATCAAATATGCCTACTGAGATTGACATTTCTCAAACTCCCCATACCACAGTTCATAAATCACATCCTCTTGAAAATGTGATAGGGGATGTAAATTCACCTGTGAAGACTAGAAGACAATCAAAGATGGCTGACATTCATGGCTTTATCAGTGAAATTTATGAATCTAAGGGCCCGTTTGGTTCGGCGGAATCCTAAGCATTCTGGTGGAATTGGAATTCAATTCCATTCCATAACGTGTTTGGTTGACAAATTCAAACAATTTGGAATCTGAATTCCATTCCTCACTGTGTTTGGTTGGCAAACGGAATGGAATGAAATTCCTTCAAAATCCCATATATATGGATGTCAACATTCCATGGCATACATGAGAGGATTGTTTACAATTCCATAGAATTCATATTATTATTATTGTTGTTGTTGTTGTTGTTGTTGTTGTTGTTGTTGTTGTTGTTGTTGTTGTTGTTGTTGTTATTATTATTATTATTATTATTATAAACATCACTTTATTAGAAACTTATAGGATTTACAAGAAATTAGTGGGGAGCCGAGAAACAATCTGAGCCCCCACTCCTCTAGCTATAGCGAAGCTAACCCTACTAAAAATATGAGCAGCAGCACGTGCTCCAATGTCTTGAGTCACCGAAAATCTTCGGATACGTTTTAGTAATGCCACCGCATCCTTCTCAAGTTCTCCAAAAGAAGAAAATGAAAAGGGGAGAAACCCATATCCCATATCCGAGCATTTAGCCTCGTACTTGACGCGTTTATTATTATTATTATTATTATTATTATTGTTATTATTATTGTTATTGTTGTTATTATTGTTATTATTATTATTATTATTATTATTATTATTATTATTATTATTATTATTATTATTATTATTATTATTATTATTATTATTATTTAGTTTTTACTACATCACTTCTTTATTATTATTATTATTATTATATATTTATTTATTTATAGATTACTTTTTTAATTATACCTTAAAAAATAAAATTGCATTTTATATAAAAACACTATTTATTTAGTATATTAGTTTATATAATATTATTTAAAAAATTATTATTATTATTTGATAAGTAATTTATTTATTAAATTATATTTAGTTGATTAATCTTAAACTAAAATTAAATTTTAAATACTTTAATATAATTGTTTTTTCTCATTTCCTTCTTCCAACCAAACATGCTCTAGTATTTGCAAATTTCAATTCCGTCAGATTTTAAATCCTAAGGATTTCAATTTCTAACATTCCATTCCTTCACATTCCAATTCCTTAAACAGATTCCAATTCCGTCAAAAACATTCTGCGAACCAAACGAGCCCTAAGAATCATGAAGGCAAAAATGAATTTCTGTTCATGTGTTTTCTGTCTCAAATGGAACCAAAGAATGTATTCAAGGCACTTGAAGATGAAAGCTGGGTGGAAGCAATGCAAGAAGAGTTGCTTCAGTTCAAGATTCAGAAGGTTTGGGTGCTTTGTGATCTACCTAAAGGCATGAAAGTCATTGGTACCAAATGGGTGTTCAGAAATAAAAGAGATGAAAGAGGAATTGTCATAAGGAACAAGGCTAGGCTTGTAGCTCAAGGATACACTCAAGAGGAGGGTATTGACTATGAAGAGGTATTTGCCCCAGTTGCAAGAATAGAAGCAATTAGGCTTTTTCTAGCCTATGCATCCTTTATGGGCTTCACAGTCTATCAAATGGATGTAAAAAGTGCTTTTCTATATGGGCAAATTGATGAGGAGGTGTATGTTTCACAACCTCCAGGCTTTGAAGACCCTGAACATCCAGACAAAGTATACAGGGTAGTTAAAGCACTGTATGGATTGCATCAGGCACCAAGGAAGTGGTATGAAACCCTAGCAACTTATCTTTTGGACAATGGGTTTCACAGAGGAAGAATTGATCAAACATTGTTCATCAAGAAAGACAAAAATGATATCTTGCTGGTTCAAGTGTATGTTGATGATATTAGTTTTGTCTCAACAAAGCCAGAGATGTGCAAAGATTTTGAGAAACTTATGAAGGATGAGTTCAAGATGAGCTCTATGGGTGAACTCACATTCTTTTTGGGACTTCAAGTACAACAAAGGCCAGATGGAATCTTCATTAATCAAGACAAGTATGTGTGTAACACCCCCAAAAATATAGATTCGCGGAAGCATACAAGCATTTGGGTTGCTACTAATTAGGAATCACAACACAAGATAAAGAGAACTGAGTAGAAATCCGTTAAATTATATTACATAATTTAAAGTCAAGTGTAATACATAAGTTCAAGTTTTATAAAATAAGGCCCAGTTACACGACTGTCCCATAGTTTTCAGAGTAACGCTTGTGTAAAAACACTTAAGATTCTTATGACCTCGCCATGCACTGCCATTAACATAATCATACTTTAAGCACCTGAAAAACATGCTAAAAGTCAGCTAACGCTGGTGAGTCTATAGGTTTAAATTAAATAGCACATATGGACCATAGCAATGATCAACAAGTATACACTAAACCCGTATGCAACACTAAGCTCAACCACCGAACTAGACAAGAATGCCAAAGGCATTAAATATAATATAGGTGCCCGCGAGTGATAATCCCTAGTCACTCGGCGAAAGGTCGTCATGGTATACGTTCGGGCCTTGACCATAGTACGGCCAACCGAACGGAGGAGTCACCCTCAATAGATCTATTTATAACATACGCGTTTCCCAGCAGGAATTGACGGTGTTGATAATGGGCAAATGGGATTCAAGGAAACTTAGGTTTCCGCATACTAGTGTATTAAGAACAAGTTCAGTTTTCGGTCCATGAAAACAGTTTTGCATGTTTCTCACCCCAAGGTTTATAAAACAGTACTTATAAGAAAATGGGGCTATAAACTCACCATAAAAGAGAGCAATCCGCTAGTCATTTTAGAACGTTGTAGACGTTAAACTATGTGTTTCTTGTTAAGCTCTCATGTTATTTGCTTTTATGCACTATCACGTTTATTTGACTATTTGTATGTCTCATTACTTGTGATGAATGAGGATATGTGATCTTATTGAATTTTCATGCTTATGTTATTCTTACTAAGTATAGAAATATTCGCTAGCCCCCGGTCAAAGTCCAATAAGATGAGTGTTTTGATGTCTATTTTTTGTATTTCCTAACCCGCTATACATTATATTTTCACTTTTAAGAGTTTTCGGAAAATTTGAAAATCGTCTTGCGGGTCAAAATAGTGGACTGCCTTGTTTTACAGGCCTGGCGGAACTGGCGGTACCCTCAGAAGGGTTCCGCCAGTGTAAATTTCTGGGTAACCCAGATTTTGGCCCAACGGAACACACGGAACCCTCAGAAGGGTTCCGCCTGTGTAACCCGAAGGTTCCGCCAGTGCACTGCAGAAAATTAGTTTTACTTTTCAAAATTTCACAATTCATAAAACACTAAATTCTTTCCTTTAGTGAGAACTACCTTCCTAACACTCCATAAAACACATTAGAACCATTTTCACCCATTAGAACAATTAGGAAGCCATTTCCCGCCAAAATTCAAATTCAAAAACCAACTAACCCAAGGATCCTTCAAACCATTACAACATTTCAAACCAAAACATCTCCCATGAACTCATAGCATTGAGTGCTTATGATGATCTTTCACTCAACCCAACTCCATTGGATTGACTTCTAATGATTTGACAAGCTCTTGGTAATCTTCCAAATCATTACAAACCTCCATTTTTGTATGGTGGAACATCAAATCCAAACACTCATTTCATGACATGTCTTTCCTATAAATTTGATCACCTTTGAACAAACCCAAAACTCACACCAAAACCATTACTTCACTCAATCTCAAAACTCAAACTAGCCAAAAGAATTGAGATGACTAAGTCCAACACCTCATCCGAAACATCAAGAAAACACACTAGGATTAGTGTAAAACCTTGTTGCTTAAACAAAACTACCAAATCAAGCTCATCATCTTCAAGTGACTCATCATTTGATATTTCCGCACCCATCCAAGATTATTTCAACCTCACTACACCAACACCTTGCAACACCAACATAACCACCTTTCAAGATTTGCTCAATCTTGATAATCCACCATTTTCTCCCGAACATGGGCATGCAAACATACACACTTCACAACCAAGTGATTCAACATCTCCTTTTCAACAAACTCAACCATCAAAAACTCCATCACCTCAATCACCAATGGAACTTTTCCAAACACCACCAACATCACCATTACCCTATTTGGAAACTTTAGAAAACCTTACACCAAAATCATCAAACCCTCCATCTTTGTCACTTTTTGACACACTTACCCAAGATGAAACACCTCAACTACCTAGATTTCAACCAAATAAGTCATTGGAGGATGGACCTCATCACCCATCCTTGATAGAAGGTTTAGCTTACCGCTATGCTAGACCCTCAATCTTTCCACAAGATCAAGGTCATACATACCCACAATCTTTTGTGTTTCATCCCGTTTACAAATTCATTCATGATCCTCTTGACGGAGAACCAAGCTTCCGCCATTATATCCAACAACAACAACAACCACCACAAGAGTCTTCCCTAAACTTTGATTCAACAAGTATAGGAAACAAAAACACCTCTCAACCATCCACCCTAGCTCCATCAAGCACAAGTGCTCCACCACCAACAAATGAAATCCCATTTCCACCACCCCGACATGATTGCGGTCATTGTGAAAGAACGGCTCACATTACCGAAAGATGTCGAACAGAAATCCGGGAGCTAACCTATGAAATGAGGTTTATCTTAAACCACATTTTGGACCGTCTAGAATCCTTGTGTCAACCATCTCAAGTCTAGAGTCTACAACCAAAACCACAAACCAACAAACCAAGATAATTTCTCTTCCAACAAAATCAAAATAAAACCCGCTATATCCTCCAACACACGTTTTCCTCCTCCAAACAACCTTACCCTTGTTTTAGGAAAATGTTTCTCATTAAGGAAAGTGATGGTTTCCTTTTAAAGATGTAGGATTTTATCTTTTCTTTTGTTTTCTTTTCTTGTGTCTTTCATTTTTAGAAATAGGATGATTAATTACATCATTTCTTGTCTTTGACTTTCTAAAGTCATATTTTACGTGAAATGAATTTCATTCTACTATGAGATATGCTTTGTTTGTTGACCATTGTAGTAGTGTGTTTGCACTATACCTTGTTATGGTAACATGTATATCTTGTGTTTTCGACACTAACTCTCTTTTGTAGGATAATAACTCATGCTTCCCTTCCTTGATACTCCGATTGAGGGGAGTAATATTCAAGGGGGAGTATGAGTGTTGCATCATTACGCTTCACAACATGTTCTATACTTGTCTTGTGCGGCAACTAACCTTTCTTTGTAGGTTCAAAATCCATGACTTCTTCCTTGATACTCCGAGTTAGGGGAGTAATATTCAAGGGGGAGCATGAGAATTGCAACTAACCTTTTCTTTGTAGGTTCAAAATCCATGACTCCTAACTTGGCACTCCATTTAGGGGGAGTATTGTCCAAGGGGGAGCACGTGCATAAGTTCCGCTACGCTACTTCTCTTTTTGTTTCGACAAAAAGGGGGAGAAGTTTAACTTGTTTTCATCTATAACTTTTTTCACTTCTTTTTATTATTTTCGTAAAACAAGTTTTAAACTATATAAGACTTAACACTAAACATAGTGAATTACGTATAAATAAAGTTTACATTTTGTCATCAACAAAAAGGGGGAGATTGTTAATACAAATATCGCCTAAAAACGTTATTTATATTTTACGATCTTTGCTATGTTTTGTTAATGACAAAGTACAAACTTTAGCTTATAAGTAATTCATCACTTTAGTTTTAAGTCTTGTATAAACTAGACTTTACATTTCTTTTTAAACATAACATAAGTTTTTACTTCTTTAAAAAGAAAGTGTCACATCTCATCAATATGCATTTATGGAAAGTTTATGTGTTTAACCATCTTTGGTTCTGACACATGTTTGGAAGTATTCCACATTGAGTCAATGCATGAAATAAGTTTATGTGACCTTGTTTGTCTTGGAAAGATTTATTACAACTTTGTGTGCAAGTTTTGTAGTGTCAGTTCTGGCGGAACCCTTTTGAGGGTGCTGCCGTTTCCGCCAGAGCTGATACTTGTTTGTGTATAAATACCAAACTACTTGCAAGAAATCTCTCATCACTTTAGGAAATATTTCACATATCCTCTCATCTAACTCAGTAACATTTGACTTGTGTGATTCTCTTATGTAGCAAAGGAGTTCACAAGTTCATCTAAGAAGTTACAAGTTTCAACTCATAAGTTGCAAGACTTGTTAGCTTTGTTATGTATAGACTTTGGTAGTTTATACTTAATTTGTATCTTGTGTAGAAGTGATCGGTTAGTATTTTAGGCCTTAAAATACATAGTGTGACGGGAGTTGTTGTACCCTTGTAAAAGAACTAACGGGAGTGGTTGTACCCTTGGTAAAGAACTCAACATCTAGCTTAGTGTCGGTAAAAGGAATTAGGCGATGATAGGTTGGTTCTACCTTGAACTAGAACTCGGTATTTAGCTTTGTACCAGATAAATGTGTAAGCGACGAGTGTAAAGGTTTCTCCACCGGGAAAGGAGTTTGTTGACTAGTGCTTTAAACTCTCGATTTGGATACTCGGGGCGTGGACGTAGGGAAAGGAAAATAGAGTTCCTTGTAGCCAAACCACGATAAATACTCGTGTCATGGTTTGATCGTTTCTTTCTTTATTCTTACTTGCTACTCATTATCTTTTAGATCATATCTTTGATAGTATCCTTGCTTACATCTTTGATTGTTTGAAAAGTATATCTTAGATTATATCTTTGTTTATACAAAAGCTTTAAAAGATAATTAACTTAAAAAGCGGTAAACTATTCAACCCCCCTTCTAGTTTTCCACATATTAGATTCAAAGTTAAGGCTTACCTAGGTCGTGGGAAGGTTAACGAGACAACTAGGGTTTCTAGGGTTTCTCTCGGCTAAAAACCACAACTCGACTAGGCCAAGGCTTCGCTACTCGATCTATAAGGCTTCTAAAGGTCTAGTACTACAGAAATATGAGGTAGAGAAGAGAAGAAGAGGTGTGAAGAAGAATGAAAGAGGGAGGTCGATATTTATAGGGCTCGGATGAGTAGCGAGCAAGAAATTGTGGTGCTAGGTGTCGTGGAGGGGGAGGCCGAGTAAGAAAAGCTATGAGGTGTTGTGGAAGACCTAGAGATGACAAGGGCGAGCTATGTATAGCTAGGGGCTGAGCATAGGCCGGTTGTGGTGGTTTTTGATCGAGAGAGGCGGTTTGGGCAAGGTGGTGACAAGTAGGTGATGCACCTACTTGTTTGAGGTGCTTGAGGTGCTTAGAGGTGCTATAGTAACTTGGTTTAAGGTTTTAGGTTTAGTTTTTAACCTAGTTTTGTATAGTGTGAGTTTTAGGTCTAGCCTAAGGTTTAGTGCCTAGATTAAGGTTCTAAGGGTGCCTAATGACTAATATTAAGTCATAGGAGGCTTATACCAAGAGTTGGTAGCTTATGGTAAAGATTTGGGAAAGTTAGACCTAGTTTCCAGGAAGTTATGACCTAGTTATGGTTTTGTGCTTATGTGACTTGTACCTAAGTTCTAGGGAGTTGTACTATGTTCTAGGGAGTCTAATATAACCTAAAGTCACTTATGTAAGTCATACCTAAGCCTTGAACACTTTAGAACATGTATGGATAAGCAATTAGGGTTTTAAAGATAACCGTAAACACATAGGTGCAATTAGGGTTTTCTAGCAAGTATGGTGTACTAGAGTGATAGTTTTCTTAGTGAAAATATGTTTTTAACCTTGATGTGGAAAACTAGAAGGGGGGTTGAATAGTTTACCGCTTTTTAACTTAATTACCTTTTAAAAGCCTTACGTTTAATCAAAGATATAAACTCAAATTACTTGTTAATCTTTGAAAAGCTTTACGTGTAATTAACGATTCTAACTAAAGAAAATATGTAATATGCAAAGACAAAGAAAGAAACAATCAAACCACATCACGATTTTTTATCGTGGTTCGGCTACAAGGACTCTTTTTCCTTGCCCTACATCTACGCCCCGAGTTTCTAACTCGAGAGTTTCAAGCACTAGTCAACAAGCTCCTTTCACGGGTGGAGAAACCTTTACAATCATCGCTTACACTTTATCCGGTACAAAGCTAGATACCGAGTCCTAGTTCAAGGTAGAACCAACCTAAAGTCGCCTATCCACTATTTCCGACACTAAGCTAGATGGAGTTCTTTTACAAGGGTACAACCACTCCCGATAGTTCTTTTACAAGGGTACAACAACTCCCGTCACACTATGTATTTTAAGGCCTTAAATACTAACCGATCACTCTTGAATATACACAATCAAATGATGTATAAACTACACTAAGTTTACACAAGGCTAAGATAACAAGTCTTGCAACCTTGAGTTAAAACTTGTTACTTCTTGGATGAACTTGTGAACTTCTATGCTACATAAGACAATCACACAAGTGAGTTGCTACTGAGTTAGATGAGAGAATGTATGAAATATATTTCCTAAAGTGATGGGTGATTTCTTGTAAGTGGTTTGGTATTTATACCCAAACAAACCAGACTTCTGGCGGATACGGCGGAACCTTAGAATGGGTTCCGCCCATATACCCCCAGGGTTCCGCCAGATCTGACAGTCAAACTTACAAGAAATCACATCAAGTTATTTCTAGTCAAACACACAAACTTTCAAGAGATCACATCAACATAGAATGCTTCCAAAATGTGTAAGAGCTTTATGGATAGTCAAACACACAAGCTTTCCATAAATGCACATTGATGTGATGTTATACTTTCTTTATTAAGAAATATAACAAGGTTATGTTTAACATGTAAATGTAGTTATACAAGACTTAAGAAACTAAAATGATGTTTTACTATAAGCTAAAGTTCATACTTTGTCATTAACAAAACTTAATAAAGATCGTAAAATATAAATAACGTTTTTAGGCGATATTTGTATTAACAATCTCCCCTTTTTTGTTGATGACAAAACATAAACTTTATTTATATGTAAGCCACTAGTTTTAGTGTTAAGTCTTATAAAGTTTGTATTAAAACTTGTTTTTGCTAAGATGATGTGATATGCAAAAGTTGTGGATGAGAGCAAGTTTAATATAAATTCTCCCCCTTTTTGTCGAAACAAAAAGAAGAGAACGTAATGATGCAAGTGCTCCCCCTTGGACAATACTCCCCCTAAATGGAGTGCCAAGTAAGGAGACATGGATTTTGAACCTACAAAAAAAAATTATTTGCCACACAAGACAAGTGTAGAACAAGTCATGAACACCTTTTTTGTTTAAACACAAAGAAGAGTTGCGAAGCGGAATGATGCAATTCTCATGCTCCCCCTTGAATATTACTCCCCTAAATTGGAGTAACAAGGAAGGAATATATGGGTAATGATCCTACAAAAGAGAGTTAGCATGAGATATATATATGTTACCATCACAAGGTATAGTACCAATACCTAAATGGTCAACAAACAATGCATGCCACATAGTAGAATGAAATTCATTTCATGTAAAATTTGACTTTTGGAAGGTCAAACACAAGAAATTAGGGTGGTAACATCCTACCTTAAAAGGAAAAAAAATAAAAAAAAAATAAAAAGATAATAAAAATGAAAAGAAAAACATCATAATCCTTAATGAGAAACATCCTCCTAAAGAATGTTTTAAGGTAGGTGATGATGAGAATGAGTGTTTTGGCTTGTTAGGTTGTGTTTTTGGTGCTACTACGGATGAGACTCTATCATTGTTGGAGATTCTAAACTTGAGGTGGATGAGACAAGGATTCTAGACGGTCCAAAATATGGTTTAGGATAAACCTCATTTCATAGGTTAGCTCACGTATTTCCGTTCTACATCTTTCGGTAATGTGAGCGGTCCTTTCACAATGTCCGCAATCATGGCGGGGAAAGTTTGGTGGAAAAGGGATCTCATTTGTTGGTGGTGGATTACTTGTGCTTGATGGAGCAAGGGTGGATGGTTGAGAGGTGTTTTTGTTTCCTATACTTGTTGAGGTTGGAGATGTGGCCCTTACGGATGCATTTATTTCCTCATGAGAAGGAAACATTGAATCAAAGTGTTGGGAAGACTCTTGTGGTGGTTGTTGTTGTTGAGTATAATGGCGGAAGCTTGGTTCTCCTTCAAGAGGATCATGAATGAATTTGTAAACGGGGTGAAACACAAATGATTGTGGGTATGTATGACCTTGATCTTGTGGAAAGATTGAGGGTCTAGCATAGCGATAAGCCAAACCCTCTATCAATGATGGTTGATGAGGTTCATCATCCAATGACTCATTTGGTTGAAACATTGGTTGTTGTTGGGTTTCCATTTCGGCAATGGTGTCAAAGAGTGACAATGATGGAGGGCTTGATGATTTAGGTGATAGGTCTTCTAAAGTTTCCAAATAGGGTAGTGGTGATGTTGGTGGTGTATGGAAAAGTTCCATTGGTGTAAGTGTTGGTGATTGAGGTGATGGAGTTTTTGATGGTTGAGTTTGTTGAGAAGGTGATGTTGAATCACTTGAAGGTCTAGTTGGTGGCGGAATAGTGGCTATGTTGGTGTTGCAATGCTTTGGAGAGGGTGTTGGAGTAGCAAGATTAAGCAAATCTTGTATAGTGATCACATTGGTATTGCAAGGTGTTGAGGATGGTGTTGAGGTAGTAAGGTTAAGGATATCTTGGATAGGTGAAGAAATGTCAAGTGATGTATCACTTGATGATGATGAGCTTGATTTGATGGTTTTGTTGAAGCAACAAGGTTTTACACTAATCCTAGCGGTTTTTCTAATGGATCTTAATGATTCGGATGAGGTGTTGGATTTAGTCATTTCAAAGGTGTGGTTTAGAAGCTTAAGAGAAGGGATTTTGATGGTGATGGTGTGATTTGAAGTGTTGCAAGATTGTCAAATTTATAGAGTGGAAGAGATGTTGGAAGGGGTGTTTGGATTTGATGTTCTACCATACAAATGTTGAGGTTTCTAATGATTTAGAATATTTCCAAGAACATGTCAAATCATTGGAGGTCAATCCAATGAAATTGGGTGGAGTGAAAGACTAACTTATGCACTCAATGCTATGTGATCATGGGAAGTGATTTGGTTGAAAATGTTCTAAGGGTTTGAAGGATCCTTTTAAGGGTTCCTTGGGTTAGTTATGTTTGAATTTGAATTTTGGCGGGAAATGACTTCCTAATTGTTCTAGTGAGTGAGAGTGGTCCTAATATGTTTATTGGAAGTAAGGGAAGATGTTTCTCACTAAAGATAAAGATTTGACATTTTACAAATTTTGAAATTTAGAAAAATGAAAAATAATTTCTGCAGGAGACTGGCGGAACCTTGACACATCAAGGGCGGAACCCTTCTGAGGGTTCCGTCTGATCCGTTAGGCCAAAACTGGGTTACCTAGAATTTTGCACTGGCGGAACCCTGTTAAAGGTTCCGCCGGTTCCGCCAGACCCAAAAAAGCATACAGTCCACATTTTTAACCGTCGAGACAATTTTCAAATTTTCCGAAAACTCCTAAAAAAGAAAATTTATTACATATCTGATTAGGAAATGGAAAAAATGGGCATGTAAACATTCATATCATAGGAATTTGACCGGGGGCTAGCGAATTTCACTATACTTAGTGAAATTTTCCATAAGCATGAAAACTTGACAAACACCTCAAATATCGTCAATATGCATAAAGGCTCATACAAAACATAGTCCGACGAAAATAATAAAGCATGGAAGTAAAAGGCAATAAAAATCACATAGTTTAACACATACAAAGTTCTAAAAGCTACATAAGCCAAACACTCCTTAAACACACATATCACAAGCGGTCTAACTTCTTCTTCATCTTTCCAATGTACCTTGCCATGCACTTCCACATTCCTTTCGTTTGCTTGAATTCCTCAGATTCGTTGTCAATAGAGGGAAGTTCTTGGGCATAGTTAAGTGGGGATAACCTAGAGTTTGGAAGTCCATCATCATCACTCACTGATGAAGACGAAGATGAGGGTGAAGGAGACCGAGTGCGTTTACCTTTAACTCTGAAGACTCTTTTATCACTTAGAGGGACGAATATGTGAGGAATGAGAGTGTAATCAAGGCTAATTCCCCTATTGTTAGGAGGAATAGGAGAGATAGCTCTAAAGAGGCGGGTGAGAAGCATTCCATAAGGAAGAGCGGTTGTTCCTACCAAGGATGTATCGGCCATTCTTTTGGCTAGGTAATAGGCTAAGTTAAAAGGTTGACCGGTGGAAATGCTATAGAGCATGTAGCTAAGACATGTGTTGACATGATCTCTATTTCCTATGGAACTTATAACGTTGGCTCTAAAAATTTCTTCCCATTTCTTAAATTGTGGTTTAAGCTCATTGAGTTCCATACCAAAAGGATCCTTATTTACCTCATTTCCCGAACGATTCTTCCTAGTTGTTGAGGTCCTAACAAAGAGATGCTCACGAATTTCTTCCTTATTAGCAAGAAGAGTGTCGTATGGATGATAACGCTCAATGGAATCAAGACTTGAAAGAGGCCACTTATCCGTGTAAAGACATGTACCAACATTAGGGACACCGAGAATAGTGGCAAAATCTTTTAAGGATATGAAATGTGGATGTTGATTGGTTGAGAATGTTAATGAGATCTCACCATAGTCATCGAAGAAAAGGCTTATAGTTGCATAGAACTCCAAAATAAACCTAGGACAAATTTGCTCATCTATGTCTAGGAGGCAATCAAAGTTAATTGTGGCAAAGTTTTGGCGAATAGATGTTCCTTCTAAAAAGCATGGATCAATGGTTCTTCCTTCATGAACATAACGTTTTTCTAAACTCTTAAAAGTTTTGACTTGATCTTTAGTAAGACCTTTTGTCCTATGGTGTTTGGGCAAGTAATTAAGAGTGTCCTTGTGATCGGAGAATGTTGCGGGAGGCATGTTGATTCCTAGAAAAAACAAAATTTAAGTGTAAGTTAATGACTTTTACAATGTGGATGTTCTAGTGTGTGCCTATATGAAAATAATGTGGAGGTGCGGTTATCTTGACTCGTTTTGATGCTTAAAATGTTTTGTAATGCAAGTTTTGTTACAAAACAGAAGATAACCCAAACGCTCCTAATTCAATATAGCTTCGTTTGAATGTACCCGAAAATACATATTAGTTATGTATTCCCTTTAGCATTCAAGAGACATTATGCAAGTGATGTTTCAATGACGTTTTTCATTTGTTTTAACAATGTGGTGAAAGGTGGTGTTCTAGTGATTTTTGAAAGACAATGAACTTGGTGTGTTTGGTAAATCATGATAATAACAAAAAGGATACACTTCCTACCTAATGGAAATTATGATTAGTTTACAACCAATGTTTTTCATGAATCAAACAAGTTTATCCATAAGCCCTAAGATTCTAGTTAATGTAAGTAAATGAAAATGTTAGACTTTGATTGAAAATGCAAGTATGATAAGAATACTTACAAAGTTGATTGGATTGGAAGAGATGTGAGTGAGAGCCCTAATTTTCGTGTGGTTAGGTGTTTGTGAGTAAGTGATAGCTGTTTGTAAGTTGAAGTAGTGAGTTAAGAGGTGTTTGGTTTTGAATTAAGATAAAAACAAACTGCAGATACGGCGGATCAGGCGGAACCAAAGGAAGGGTTCCGCCCGTTATGTCGCAAGGTTCTGCTGGTTCAGCAGGTGAAAATTTTGAATGATTTGTTTTGACTTTTGTGGTTTTATCCTAATGTTCAAAACTAAGGTTTTTAGGTTTCACGAGTCCTAAACTAAATCTAAGAGGGATGAATGATTCTCATTCAAGAGGTTTTGTGAAAACGTTGACGATATGAAACTTTCTCGGTTAAGATGTTCCTCAATGAACATTTTTACCAAGGCGATGATGATCGATCACAATATGTTAATGAATACACATAGGATCGGATTGTCGTTGAAGTCGATGATACTATTGAAAAGAGGAATTCCATTGTTGACTTGAGTTTGCTTGTTCTAACGGAGCTTGTTGATGTGCTTCTCCTTCCGATATTAGTTTGAGAGCCTTAAGCTGCTTAGAGAATCATTGGGTAAGTAAGTATAAAAGTGCAAGTACCACTTGTGCTTTTTCTATCAACTTAATTACCGACATAATTCTAGTTGGCATACACTATGGTTTCTATTCCCGTTCCTTTGGGATACCATACTCTTAGGTGTGTAGTACCTTTTGATGTATCCAAACAATCTCTTCCGAAAGAATTGTTTTAGGATCTTCTCTAATACGAGCACATAGACAAGCACTAAACATAATGTTGGATCTATTTGTTGTGAGAACACGTAAACTTCCAAACATTTCTCTATGTTTAGTTTTACCTACGGATTCACTAATCTCATTCTTGATAAGTCATATAAGACTTAATCATTGTGAACTTGTGAGTAATTAGGAATGTCTTTGAGTGATTATTCCTTGTTTTTGGAGCTTGCTTAAGTTTTCAAAAAGTCTTTCATAGATTGACACTACATTCATTTTATCTATTTTGAAAGATTTATTTTCGATCGTTGTTTTACTCTAATGTCCAAAAACTATTTTTATCGAGTTTGTTTAATTACAACTATGATCCATAATTCAAGTTTTATGACCTTGTCAATATTACTTGATTCAATGTTTGACACAAGATGAGAGATGTTATTTTCATTTTGAACTTTTGTCCTTAATGTTATGACACTATGACTTATGAATTCTTGGACATCTATGTTTTCTCTTTTTAATAGTTCATCTTCCTTGCTATTTTTCTTAACTTACTTGTCTTACCATCGTTGGACTTTCGACTAAGTCATCATCTACCAAAAATGATATCTTAGAAGGAGGTGGTCTTTCGTCGAATGTTGGATTCAACGACTCCTCGACTCTTTAGGTTTCTTTATTTAAAAACACTATAAGTTTTCATGTTTTGTAAATGTCCAAGAGATACAACATCATAAGACTATGGGTCGAATTTGATATGCAAATCGTAGATGTTTATAAATCATCTTCTCCCAATCATCCCATTGTATCTTAATGTGGTTTATTTTCCTTTGTGTGTCTTATATGAGATTTTATTAAAAGAGTGGTTAAACTAAGACACGATTGAGCATACAGTGTTAAAAGATGTTGTGTTACAGATGCTTGTGAAATGTTTTGATTTACTAGATTTGCAAGCATCACAAAAGTGTTGGTTGTTTAATCACTTTGGAGATTCTTAGTTAGCACACTTGTAGACAAGTATTAAGTGAGACTCACTCAAGAGTATCTCGTGTCGATTCCCAAAAGTTAAAAGAACTGAAGCACCTTATATCTCCTATTCATTGTAACTTAGAAATCCTTTAAACAAAGAGAAGCTAATCTATGTTATAACTAACTAAAGAAAGAACAACATAGAGTATGCACAACAAATCCTACACACGATAAACCTTAAAGATAACAAGAAGAGACAATAAAAGGTAAGTTGAAGAAATGTGTACCTTTTGAGTTCCATGAATAGATTATAAAGAAGATAATCATTAAGCGTTTAATCTTGTCATGAAGGAAGGCTTGGAAACTCAATTACTCATGAATTCAAAGAGGTTAGATAAACATAAAATATGATATTCTTAGATCATAAGCTTCTATTAGAGATTGAGATATTTCTAAATATCTCTTCTAGGCTCAACAAACTTTACTTGCTCTTTACTTGTTGATGGTGCATTTGAGTTAAATCCTAAACCGGTTTTATCTCTGAATGACTTTTGACTTTTCAACAATCTTTCAAGGGATTTTGAACTTTCTTCAAACTTAGCCAACATTTTTCCTTTTTCATTTTGCCTTTTAATTTCATGTTTGTATTCTAGACATATTTTGCATCCTAGATCAATTTCAATATTGCTTTCAAGTCTAGACATTTTATCTTCTAACATTATCTCTTTTTCAAGATTGTTCACAAGAGATTTTGAATGTTCATTGTTAAAGATAGTTTTTAGGTCCATGTTGCATAAAAGTTTAGACTCATTTTCTAGTTTAGAAAACTCTAGGATAAATGTGTCAAAGCAAAAGTGTTTGGTTTCAAATTGTACCTTGCTTGATGTTTTATCTAGTTGAGAATCGCAAACCGGATAGTTGACTTCATCTTCATCCGTGTCATTCCATGAAACGTAAGCAAGGCCACTTTGAGCTCGACATAAGTAATCATCTTCACTTACACCTTCATTTAAAACATTTACACTAGTAGCACATGTATTTACTTCAACTAAGTGTCTATCTATTAGGTTTTCTAAAACTTCTAACTCATGTGTGAGATCGAATTGATCATCTTTGACTAGACATATTTCTTGATAAAAGTTGATTATATTTTTCCAAATATCATTAGCCGTTTGACAAAAATACACTCTTTCATATTCAATTCTCGGTAAAGCTTTATATATCATTATCTTAGCTTTAGTGTTTTTATCAAACTTGAGATAATCATTTTGATTTTCAAAACTTGTTTTTGTTGGTTTGAAATCACCAATAGAAATAATGTGCCAAAGATCTTGATCAATTGATTTCACATAGTTTTCAAATTTACTTTTTCATTCAAGGAAGTTTTTTTTTCAAATAGCGGTGGCTTTTGAATAGGTTGCCCTTCTTTGAGATTTTCAAAATCCATGGATCGATTCAAGTTTTAAAATACAATATATGTTAAAGATCTTGAGTAACGTAGCTCTTGATGCCAATTGTGGAAAACTAGAAGGGGGGTTGAATAGTTTACCGCTTTTTAACTTAATTACCTTTTAAAAGCCTTACGTTTAATCAAAGATATAAACTCAAATTACTTGTTAATCTTTGAAAAGCTTTACGTGTAATTAACGATTCTAACTAAAGACAATATGTAATATGCAAAGACAAAGAAAGAAACGATCAAACCACAACACGATTGTTTATCGTGGTTCGGCTACAAGGACTCTTTTTCCTTGCCCTACATCCATGCCCCGAGTTTCCAACTCGAGAGTTTCAAGCACTAGTCAACAAGCTCCTTTCACGGGTGGAGAAACCTTTACAATCGTCGCTTACACTTTATCTGGTACAAAGCTAGATACCGGGTCCTAGTTCAAGGTAGAACCAACCTAACATCCCCTATCCACTATTTCCGACACTAAGCTAGATGTCAAGTTCTTTTACAAGGGGACAACCACTCCCGATAGTTCTTTTACAAGGGTACAACAACTCCCGTCACACTATGTATTTTAAGGCCTTAAATACTAACCGATCACTCTTGAATATACACAATCAAATGATGTATAAACTACACTAAGTTTACACAAGGCTAAGATAACAAGTCTTGCAACCTTGAGTTGAAACTTGTTACTTCTTGGATGAACTTGTGAACTTCTATGCTACATAAGAATTTCACACAAGTGAGTTGCTACTGAGTTAGATGAGAGAATGTATGAAATATATGTCCTAAAGTTATGGGTGATTTCTTGCAAGTGGTTTGGTATTTATACCCAAACAAACCAGACTTCTGGCGGATATGGCGGAACCTTAGAATGGGTTCCGCCCATATACCCCCAGGGTTCCGCCAGATCTGACAGTCAAACTTACAAGAAATCACATCAAGTTATTTCTAGTCAAACACACAAACTTTCAAGAGATCACATCAATAAGGAATGCTTCCAAAATGTGTAAGAGCTTTATGGATAGTCAAACACACAAGCTTCCCATAAATGCACATTGATGTGATGTTATACTTTCTTTATTAAGAAATATAACAAGGTTATGTTTAACATGTAAATGTAGTTATACAAGACTTAAGAAACTAAAATGATGTTTTACTATAAGCTAAAGTTCATACTTTGTCATTAACAAAACTTAGCAAAGATCGTAAAATATAAATAACGTTTTTAGGCGATATTTGTATTAACACTTGACTTGACATACCGGGATGTTTACATCAAGTAAACATAGTGGTGGTTGGCATAGGTGGATACGTGAGCTTGTCTAGAAGTTAGTTAGGTCATAAGGATATAATAAAGCAAAAATTTAGCTCGGAAAAATCCTATGGGCATTTCTAACCTAGATTGTGCTTAGTGAGGGCCTAAGTTAAGTTAGTAAGGCTTTTATAACCTAAGGGGAAGTTAGTGGGTTGTTACAGTATTGATGATCATTTTGAAGTGTTTGTGTTTGGTTTTGTTGAGACATGTTGAATGATGGTTGTGTGTTATATTGATCATATGTTTGTGAAGCATTCGTGCTTTGATCATACTGTTGACATGGGTATGCATTATGGTAGTAACTCTGAGACGCGTACTGGGTATGATCGAATGTTTGCGTGTTGTATTGGTTTTGATCATAATGGTTTGTGGGGTATGTGTTTTGACCATATGGTTGCCAAGGGTATGAGTTTTGACCAAAGTCTTGCCAAGCGTACGAGTTTTGACCATATGGTTGCTCATCCGTTGCAAATTCTTGTTGCTTTTGTTTACCTTTGCATACAGGTGGATCAGGAACGAATGATTTGTTGCAACTCTGACGAGTGTGCCCCACTTCATTGCACCTGGTACAATGTATAGTAGTTGGTTCCTCACCTTGTGATGGTATACGGTTTGTATTTTTTGGACGACCTGGCTGAGGGTTGTCCATGTTTGGAGGGGTAATAGGATGTATATGGCTTGGATACTCCCATTCAATAAAATTGCCAACAAATTGAATTGACTCCGCGTAGGTTGCTTGATATTTTTCCTTTTTAAACCAGTCTTGTACATATTGCACACAATCTGTTAGACCCAAAAACCTACTAACATCAATAACGTGACCACAAGGTATCCCGCAAAGCTGCCATTTCCGACATTCACATTCATTGGTCCTTAAATTGACTTCACGGTTATATAGCCCATCAGAAACTTGATACTGAAATTGGTTAATTCCGTATACAACCCATCTGCCGCTTTTTCTTTTTCTTTTTTCCACTTTATCTGCTGCCCAATCGGTGATTTTGTACTTCATTTTTGCTACAAAAAAACGTGAATATAAATTAATTAATTAATTTATCATCAAGTCACACGTTTAATATATACATTATTTTTCAAGCAATAAATACCTGCAGCTTTGCGACGGTTAAAATACCATTTCTGCACCATATCTCGATACGTGTCGGTCAACATTGTGACGGGTAGCTTTCTGTACTTAACAGTACAAGAATTAAGAGACTCGACACTTTTAGATGTACAGTAATTGTAACGAGCACGTGGGCAATGAGCTCTAGACCAACGTGTAGGATCAGTCTCCATTAGCTTCTGGTGCGCTTCTGGTTGAACATACCAGAGTATATCAATAGGCGTACCTTAAAGGCACATTGAAACCCCATCAACGTATACTTAGGGTTTTTTACTTTACCCTTATCATTGGGCGGTGGCGGCGGTTTCGCATAAAAAGCTTCAAGACGATTACCAACCGCGCCAGCTAACTGAGTGTACAATGTTCGCCATACAACATTACCCCAAGGATATATGTTCCACGCATCCAAATTGTCTACTAAGCTCCATATCCAATTATCGACTTTGTAATTAAACTCATGGCCTAACAACACCAACACCAACAGTCCTACCAAATTAAGGCGAACGACATCATTATCGCTAAGTTTATCAAAGTCCTCGCTATAAAGCTTATAATACAACATTCCGGCAGTTATGTTAGAACCATCATATACGGATGAAAAGACACGTCTCCTAAAGGGAGTAGGACGACCTTTCAAAAAGTCTTTAAATTCAATCCCAAATCGTAACCCTGTTACGAGGCAAAACTCCTCTCTACCAAATTTTAACTCGTAGCCTCTTACATGATAAGTCAAGGGAACGACATCCGTGTCTCCCTGGGCAGGTTCCTCTTGACATAAACTAATATAATGTAGAAGGATACACGTCTCTTGCATTTCTGCTAAATCAACAACCATCCAAAACACGTGGGCCTAAACAAAACATCCTTATTGGTATTTCTAAAGTTTCTCTTAACGTCGTGAAGCAAACTTAGCTTACTTCTACACGTAAGATCAACGGCAAAATCCTAAAATAACATATAATAAACATATACATATTAACTACACAAATAAGGATCAAAACCAAATAATTATAAAAGAACAATGGTTGACATTTACCGGAACATCAGACTCTTTCATAGAATTCCAACAATTTTATCATTATTTTGCGCCATATTCACAACGCCTCACCACCACAACATACGACGTAACACCACCTCAACCACCACAATAACCCCACCAATAACAACCGCCGCACCACAGCACCACCAACACCATGACACTACCACACCACAACTCCACCACACAGCACCACCACCAACACCACGACACTACCACACCAGGACACCACCACACAGCACAACCACCAACACCACGACACTACAACACCACACCTCCACCACACAACACCACCACCAACACCACGACACTAACCACACCTCCACCACACAGCACCTCCACCAACACTACGACACTACCACCACCAACACCACGACACCACCACCAACACAGCCACTACCACACCAAACCTCCACCACACAGCCACTACCACACCAGGACACCACCACCACCACGTCCACACCAAACCTCCACCAAGACAACACAGCCACCTCCACCACGACACCACCACACAGCACCTTTAATTTTTTTTCTAGTATAAACCAACAACAAACAAAATGCCTATCTTATCTTTTACAAATGATTACACCTACTTTTGGTCTCCGGTGAGTATTGTCACTCCATTGTCATTCAAACGGATTCTGCAGGTGATTTGGTTCTTTCCCAATGTTAAATTCGCTGCAAGTTTTATGTGAGATTGTGAGGTGGCTATTTAGGGTTTGTTTTTTGTGGGACTTTGAAAAAACATGGTTGATCGCTGCATTTGATATGTGAAGTGTGTGTGTGTGTCTATATATATATATATATATATATATATATATATATATA
>LBNU01000136.1:46018-76694 GCA_014162995.1 Artemisia annua
AAAAAAAAAAAAAAAAAAAAAAAAAAAAAAAAAAAGAAAAAAAAAAAAAAAAAAAAAAAAAAAATCCACCCTCTGCGAGGCAACCTGTTTTGACAGATGCCTCTGCAGTAATTTTCGCGCTTCGCTTAGTCTTAATGGAAAACTAGAAGGAAGTCTAGGCTTTGTTTTAATTTTTATTGAAAAGTTAAGATATATTAAATAAATAAATACTCCGTAACACTTTAAAAAGGCACAAATGGTTCAAGGACAACCCATGAACCAATAGAAACTCTTTTGAAAAAAAAAATGAAATTTGTTATGCGTTGCTTTGAACAAGCTAAATATCTTTTTCTTCCAGCTAGAAAAGCTCCAAAGTTGTCATGTGTTTCATAATGCTTTAACTGTGTGCAAGTTACGTAACAATCTAGCTAAAGGTCGTGGATTTAAGTTATTTTACTACTCATTTTGTTATATCGTTTAGATTTATAGTTACGATTGTCTTCTATATAATATGTAATGTCTAGTTATCGACTAGGTTTTTTATTAGACGAATGATGTACCATTAACAAAAATACGTAATAAACTAACACTTGGAAGAACTAAAACACTTACTATCTAACGAGTCATGTGATCAATTTTCCTTTATCTATGTTATCTACAAAATGTTATTTATTAGTAATAAAAATTAGTAGGTAATCTCAATTGCAAATACAAACACCAATGTTTTGGGCATCATCAATATACTTAAACTTGGGAATCCCGGATGCTATTAGCTGTATTTTTTTATTTTGGAGCATAAAAATTTAAAAAGTACACTTTTAAAACACTTGGGTGGGAGATTGTTAATTTCATCAAATTTCCCTTCTAGAATAAGGACTCAAATGTTACTAGAGTTACGTAAAAGTGTAACACCTCAAAAACAATATGCTAGCCTAATAATTTTGGATCAAAAATTAAGATTTTAAATGAAGTTATTAGTAGCCCATAACTAAAAATTTACAAGAAGGCTCACATTATATATCTTGTCAAGAGTACTAGTACAAGCCAATCATCTACTCTGTATTTTTTTCATCAGTTGGCCATACAATAGTTTCCATAAGCCTTTCCCTCATCAACTCCAAGTTTTCGTCCGAAATTTCCTTGTATATTTCAGCATGATCACATTGCTACATCACAATATTTAGCATCACAAATTAGCATTTTAAATCGTTTGATCTCCAACAAGCAAAGATTATATGGTTATATCTACCAATGAGTTTACCTTGATCCATTTTCCATACAGGTGAAGTCGCGTGATCATCACTCTTTCAGCAAGATCTTGAAATTCCTAGAAAAGACCAATTGCCTTTATGGTCAGTTGATACCGAAGAAAGTGGTGTTTTAGGACATCTACTCATGTAAGGTCACACTAGTTAACATGTCAAATATGTGCGACTAATTCTAGTTTGTGTAAATACTAATAATTGTGACATTTACCATTATCTAGCTAAACCATGCATCAAAATATTAGAACCAAGGGTAGCAATTCAGACCAGGGCAGAGCCAAGATTCTTTTGTCGTCAAATCGTAAACTACTTTTAAATTACCAACACTGTTGCCGATATACAATTAGTTCATCACTTTACTAAATTACCAACACCACTGGTGGTTATACTGTTATACAGTCTCATACAATAGTGATAACTCGCCACTTCCTATTCAAGAACCATCTAATGTTATTTTATGCAAGTCATTTCGGTTTATCAGGTTCGATAACTGAAATTTAAGCCTTTGAAAAACAAAGATTTAACTTTATATGTAAATACTTTAAAAATTGATATAGGTATCTAAAAACATCAAAAAAAACACACTTGTATAGCATGTCTAAGAGCATCTTCAATGATAAGTTGAAAATATGTCGGAAATGATTTTAAAAAAGGTTAAACCTTTGGAGGGAAGAGCTGATAATGACTTAGTGGAGCAATAGGTTGATATTGCTCAATATATTGAGAATCTAGTTGTGTGAGTAAAAATAAGTTAAGAGATTAAGTTGAATAGCTTATTTGCATAGGTTGAAAAATGGTTGGACCATCTTTAATATATTCATATTAACATATAGTTGGACCATCTTTGAAACTATTAATGAAAACAACGAAAATCTGAACAAATATATGATGAGACCATTGGTAGATATCCAATTCCACCTCATTGGTATGGTTTGAGGTATACTCCTATATCTGCTATAATATCTATATTTGAAGCTTCAATTTCTTAAACAAACAAATATATTTGAAATGAAAGGCCTATTAACGTATACCAAACGCACCCTAGAGAATATACAAATATTCTATAGTTTCAAAAACAAATTGGACTATTCCTAACGATATTCTCAAACTTGGGGCCAGAAAACTACTCCCTCCATGACCATGTTTCACTTGCACTAGGTCAAAAATCAAAATCAAAGTATCTTACCAACGTGGGTTCAACAGTCAAAGCAGCGGGTTCATTGAACTAAAATCAGAGGGTTCAACAGGGCATAAAGCAGAGTGTAGCACAAACTGAATCCGGAGTAGGTTCAGTTGAACCCTCTCACCCTCCGCCACTGATTCCAGACCCACTAAACTTAGACGTGTGCGAGTTAATTGAAAAGAAGTCAACTGAGTTAAACGGGTCAATACAAATATATTTACCAAAAATGGAAACGGGTCAAATAGGTAGGGTCCGAAGCTAAAATATATTTTTAATGAACCTGTTAAACTGTTTTATGCAAGAAAATACACGTTTGGTCATCATTATTTTTTTCCAAAATCATCGATTAACTTTTTATAAATAAACAGAGAACAAAGTGTTTGCTAGTCAACCAGAACGCCCGGGCCATTTTAACTGGTTACATAACGTGCCCATCTTGCCACCGTAATAGTTACACTAAAGTATGTTTGAATTTAACTTAATTGACTTAATATAAAAAAAAAAAAAATTGAATTCAGAAAGTCATATGAAAATTGTTTGTTAATGAATTAATAAAAGAAATGACTGAAAATATAAAGTGATAAAACTGGCTATCTGCATTAACGCATCTATTATTTAAACATGACTTAAGTACAAAATTTAAACAAACAAGCCGTAACTATAAAAACAAGTATTCTACACTAAGAACTGATGAAAGAAGTGGAAGAATTCAATCTTGTATTTCTGAGTTTGAAAAAGATACCTTTGCAAGATTCCGAAGAAATACCTTTCCATCAGCAGGATCATTTTCTGCAATGAAACTGCAAATCAAGAACAAAAAATCAAACTATAAAACATGATTAAATGAAGAAAATGCTGCTAAGAGTGAGTGATATATGGTGGTTTCACTTACTTGTGTAGCCAGATATATTGAGGAGGATTCATCTCGTAGAGCTGATAAAGAACGGTTCTAACTGCTTTCTTTGTGATACAGTTGCGTAGCTCCTGCAAATACATGACAAGATTTTTGTGAAGAACTAAAACATCTATATTAAAGTCAAAGCAGGAGACGAAACATACCAATTTAACATCATTGAAGACCTCTTCATACTGCCCACCAAGCTCGCTAACAATTGGTTTTCTGTTCTTTTGCTGCTGGCGATTTCTGAAAGACAAATAAATCATTCTTGCATACCATTCATCATCCAAGAAAGAACTACTCAGATTTGAATTCATGGACTTTAGTTTTTTCATGCCCACATGATTCTTGTATGCACTACTCTTCCTCACTTTCAGGCTATATTTCGTCTCTGCAGATATGCCGAAACATGGGCATGCACTCGAACTTGCAGTCATAGCCATAGCTCCAATGATAATTTCTTTGTGAAGTTGCAAGACTATTTAAGATGTGTACACCATACAGCTAGATTCAGATGATGTGATAGAGGGCATCTTCTTTGTCTTATCCATGGATTCTGTTTTCTAAGGTCCATATTAATTCAGAAAATAGAAAGTTTTATTTCACCCAAAATAGAACTATAAACCCAAATGAATTTTAATGAGGTATATTACAAAGAAACTTTAAACATATGGAAAATACAAAATGCAACAAGAAGGTTTATAAATATAGCATACAAAATTGTAAAAAGAATAGAAGAAATTCATAAGTATCCAGTCTTACAAGTATGAAGTAATTTGATCATTTTAACAAAATAACATTACATCACAAAGAGCTTAAATATCCATATCTTAAGGTAACTTACATATCGCTCAAAAGGTAACTTAGATAAATATATTTAACAGTTGATTCCGCAAAACTTGACATCTGGGCCAGTGACTTTCGTGGTAAAGGGGTCAATTCGGACCCACAACAGAGAGAAAATAGAGGCAAGAAGAATCGACCACACAATAACAATGGTAGGCGTGCGGTTTTGCTTCCCCATAAGACCCTTAAGGAAGGGGTAAAGATGGACAATCACCCAAAAGGCGAAGAACAGTTTACCAAAAAGAGGACCCCATGACTGGTACCCACTGTTAATGGCGTACGAAATTCCAGCAACGACTCCCACCAAGTTAACTATGAGGAGAGTTGTTGGTGGGATGAGAAGTGTTGTCCACTTGAACAAGTAAAGCTCAGCAAAATCACCATCTTCATCTGATGCCTTAGATGTGACAGTGAAATTGGTGTCAATACCAGCAAGTACTTTAAGTAGACCTTGGAAGACGGCAAAAAGATGAGCAGACACACCACCAATAACCCAAAACTGTTCATTTCTCCACCATTCATCAATCCCGACACCACTCCACCTCATTTCCAGTATACCGGTGGCAAAGATGGAAAGAAAGAGGGATATAAACCATAAACTAGCAAGGTTACTGATCTGCAATCATAAAAAAACTAAAGAGTTAATAACATTAGAGAACAAAAATTCTACTCAAGGATGCTTACACTAAAAATGCAATTAAATCCATAAAGTATTTACATGGTTCAAATTTGAGGGACCAAATTGCACTCTCAAACTTTGAGGACAAAATCAACCACAGAAATACTTTAATCACAAGACCGCATTTTTAGCCATAACCAGCTTAAATTTCAGTGGTAAATTACCTGTGGTATAATAAACTTTCCGGTAAGAAGACAGACAGCTGGAAGAGTACAGTAGATGACAAGAGGAATTGAAGTGATGGGGTAAATGGTTGTGTTTATGTATGCGAATCTCTCAAGCCATTTTAGCCTTCCATTATAGCCATACCACATAGGACAATGTCTGCTGAAAAGAATTTCAACAGATCCTAAAGCCCATCGAAGCACTTGGTTTAGACGATCTGACAAGTTAATAGGAGCAGAACCTTTGAAGGCAGCCCTAGGAGGCATACAATATATTGACCGCCAACCACGTGCATGCATCTTAAATCCTGTAAGAATATCTTCTGTAACAGAACCATAGATCCATCCGATCTGCAGATTTTGATATCAAAAGAATGAAATTTGATCTTAAAAGTACGAATCTATATAATTATGAATGTATAAAAACCAACCAACCTCCAGTCCCCAATCTGTTTTGTCTTCATAACCACAACTGATGACATGAATAGCTTCTTTAAGTAAAGTCTCGGGTGCTGCGGACTGTGGCACACCTCCATTCTCCATAAGTGTTGATGCCACAAAAACGGCCGATTGACCAAATCTTTTCTCAAGTGACATTTGCGACATTAGTAATGATTTCTCATCATCGAATCCAGCACCTGAAATAAGATTATAACATTCAATAACAATTATATATGATGACACTTCAAAATTACTTTTAATAGAAGCTTACCTTCAACCCCCTCTTCGATATCTTCCAGATTAAATACTGGCACAGTGGGATCCACATGCTTGCTTGATTTCTTTTTATCTGAGCCCTTTTTACTTGATTTTGAGCTTTTCTTTCGCGATCCTCCAAAACATGAAGAGAAAAACCCGTCTTCTCTCTTCTTCTTAGGCTTAATTGGAGGTTCATAACCATATAATGCTGTTCTGTTAAACACACATCCCGTACCCACATAAACCGGACCTTGAATACCATCTAAACCTCTTAAATTAATCTGTTCATTATTAAGTCAAAAAGTTATTATTGAACATGTGCGCACATATAAACAATTTTACAAGTTAAGATAGATTAAATAATGAAAGAACTCACATCAAAGAACACCGTGTTTCTGTTAGCATATCGATCGTTTCTGTCGATACCATCAAATCTTTGAGGAAACTGGACATAACATACATATTTTCCAAGATTTGGGTCCATCATAAAGCACATGGCTTCTCTAATAGCCTTACTGTTGTTAATGTAATGATCACAATCAAGATTTAACAAAAATGGGCCATTTGTAAGGACTGCAGATACACGAACCTGAGTAGCAAAGATGAAAGGTGTGAGTCATTTATATCCAAAAATATAAACTTACAATGCTTCATATATGAATATTACTTACAAGTGCATTCATGGCACCAGCTTTCTTGTGATGTTGAAATCCAGGACGCTTTTCTCTTGAAACATAGACTAATCGTGGCAACTCATTACCCTCACTGTCAAGCCCTCCATTCTGACCTAAGAAAACCTGAGATGAAATTGAATATATTTTATTATGTCAACAGACGACAATAAAGTAATAATTTTGACATCTAGGTTATAAAAAGTTCAACTTTAGATATGATGACATGTCAAATAACCTGTATCATTCCTGGATGATCCCTAGTGTTATTCCCGGGCCATGGTGTACCATCTTGCATGATCCATCCTTCATCAGGAACTTTCAGAGCTTTGGCAACAAGACCATTAATACGGATTTTGAATTCTTCATATTCTCTCTGCATTGTAAGAAAAGTAAGAGACGATACCCCAAAGAGAAACATGCCATAGAGATAAATTGGTTGATCTACTAGAATGGAAAAAACCCTTACCTTCATAGCTCTACGATCTTTGACAAATGTTGGTTGAATTGTATCTTTTAAGTAGTCAATCTTTTGGGCAAAGTACCATTCCGGTGCTCGCGGCTCAATTTGATATTTCTTGCAAAAAGGAACCCATTTCCTAGCAAACTCTGATGTTTCGGACAGTGACTCAAATGACAACATGGCAGCACCATCATCAGACACGTAGCATGAAACCTTGTCAACCGGGTAGTCAACTGCCAGGATAGATAAGACGGTGTTTGCTGTGACGAGTGGAGGTTCCTTTAAAGGATCCACGGTACTCACGAAAATGTCAACAGCAGCTAGCTGATTTGGCTCTCCTTCCCGCTCATACCTATCAAATGATGTTTTAGTATCTATATTAATAAAATGTTTTCTTAATCTTAACCTCGTACAAACCTGCTTTGAACTATCTCGTCATCTAGGTAATAATTTAACTAACTACGAAAAAACAGATTACTTATTTATCCCTTCTATACTGAAACTATTTTTGAGTGAATTCCACTCGTATATTACAACACGTTAAACAATTTATCACAAAATGTCAACTTTTGGTCATTTCATATTTTTAGTTTCTCAAACTAATCAGATACTCAAACAACTGATTATCTTATTACTACAATATCAAACAGCCAAAAATAAATCCAAACGCAATCTCAAACAGTATGTCTAATGTTAACTAATCATATAATGCTAATTTGAATAAGTAAATATCAAATATCAGAAAATTGTATTACCTTAAAGATAGCCGGTCAAGATAAGTCTCACGATTGATTGGAAGCCATTTAGGAAACTGATCCAATATCCAAGATATCGCAAACCAGATCTCACAGATAACAGAGAGCAACCATAATGGATATGCATTAGTCACAGGATTGGTTATACGGTAGTGCAAGAAAATACAAAGAATGACCAGCCGAAGTACAATAACCATCCGGTATGGATTTATCCTAGATGATGCAATGGATACTTTCCTTGAAAGTGGCTGTCGGGCTTCGTCATTCCTACATAAGTACCACAGATCATATTTATTAACAAAATAAAACATGGATCAAACTAATGAAAACAAAAGGCAAGCACTTCACACATAACGTTTCCTTTCAAAAGGAAGCAGACTTACATCATATCTTCATGCATCACATCCGACCTAGCATCAATATCTTGACCCCTTTCGGAAGCAGGACGGCTAGTTGTCATTGGAACCACATTCTTATCCTGTTTCCACCCATCAACTCGCTCTCTCCATGCAACATTTCCTAATCCTGAAGATCCGAACTCTCTCACAGGGTCCACAACTCTAATATTAGCTGCAAACAACAATATACCACCTTTAATAATCGAACTATTCACATAAGAAATAACTCATTTCTTACTACTAAATCACAAAAGACATACGGGATTGATGCGCATATGCAGAATAAGGGAGTGAATGTGTGAGTCTTTCTCCACCGGGTGGAGGAGAGGATACTGAAAGGCGTTGGGGAGAAGCAGCAGATAACTCGCCGGAAACCTAAAAAAAACAGCATTAGATTTGCCACATCGGATAACAGCAAGTAATGAAAAATTCAAATGTGGCATACCTCGTGTCCACTAGTGAGTAGAGGTATGTGGTTATGAGAGACCTCTTTATCATAAACTGGAGCATTAGTATCATCCCCTCGACCATATGTCATGTGCCAGTTCAAATTGCGATCTGAAGTCTTTTGTTTCTCATTCTGAGCTTGTGAAGAAAAGGGGAAGTTGGTAGTTTCGTCATCGACATCAACATCCTCATCACGATCTCCAAGAATAGCAGGACTTCCTGTTTTCAAACAAGTTATGTACAAATTAAATCTACGTTCAAAAAAACTCTCCCACAAATCTTGGATCACAAGGATCTTCGCAAATCACGTTTATTAATGTACAGCAACCATTAAAACAAGCGCTGTAAATATAAGAAATGACAACCTTTAATACGTTTGTATCTGGTTTTGCATTGAGGGCAAGACTTATTTCCATCCTTGCGCTCATACTCATAGCAAGGCCTACAAACCGGAAACGCACAAACATCACAAGCAACAAAAGGATCCCCTTTCGCTGTAGTTCCAACAGTATCACCACAGATCTGGCAAACCTGACCACCAACGTTCTTCATAGACGTCCCCTGCACAATCCAAAAATCCAAAAAAATTAACTCATCGAACTCACTACCATATCATAAGCCCAAATCAAATCCACGTTTTCCAATACCAGAAATATCACGATATTTCACACATCAAACACGTGGCAAGTGCATTAAAATGGAATAAATTTACTTAGAATCAAACTAAATGTTACTCGTTCACTGGATCAGTGTGAAAATGTGATTAAAGTTAATAATAAATTTCTAGTGATCCAATCAAAATATCAATATGAAACATATACTGAGTTAAAAATATAAAATCAAAACACATAGCAAGTGGAAAATGAGATATTCAATAACATGATACCAGTGATCCATTTATAAAAAAATGGATCAAAAGAGCAATAGTAAAAAATGAAGTAAACTAACCCCAGTCTCGCCTTCAGATTCCATATCTTCAATTGATTATAAAAATAAATCAAGCAAACATAACAAGAGATCTAAATCTGATATCACCAACACCTGACAAAAGCAACGTCAAACTTTCAATTTAAGTAAATGACAATGACTACAAATGTGTGAATGTGAAATCGATAGAAAGTAACCTCAAAAGATCGGGAGTCAAAGTTATTGAAGATCAAATCTGAAGGTATGGGATCTGGTAATATAATTGAGAAGCACAAGGTAAGGGGTTTTGTTATTCAGTGTTGAATATTTATATATTTATATATAGGTGGAGTGTGATACAGTGTGGGTTTTGTGTGTGTAAATTGTAATCATAACACCATGTTCCAGCTGTTAACTGCGACTAACTAGTGTATGTAGAAAGTTGCTAACAGACGCGATAACAACCTTTTTTTTTCTTTAATAACTTTTTTTCTTATTTAGTTGCAAAAAAAAAATTACTATTGATTTAGATGAGTTTTAGCATAACGGAAGTCAAACGATCTTCGTGTCAAAATATGTATTCACCACCGTGAAAGTGGAACGCGGTTTCAGAAACGAAAAAAACAAATCCACTGCTAAAATATGAGATCTTTATATAGGTTTTGCTAATGAAACCATTAAAGGTTGTGGTTGAGAGACTTTATATTATTACAATTGTTTGTAAGAATATAATTCAACTAATTATAATCAAGTGTTAACTGTGTGTTCACTATTTTCGAGATTATCTTCACTTTTTTCAAGATTATCATCTATAGATGATATTTTAATGAAAATTAATTATGTAACAACAATCTTTAGAGTTGTTGTTAGCAAAACCATTCTTTTAATAAACATTTTAAGTTTTAATATGTTGTAATTGCAAATGAAAACTTATTTTTAGAATCAACTAAAATGAAAAAAATAAACAACTATTTTAGGACGAAAAGAGTACACGTATGTCTGCAACACTAGTCGGACAACATTGTTTAGTATCCAATTAGCTATATCTATGTGCATTGTGTTGCTTGAGCATTTCATGAAGGTAAAAGTGCGTGTCACAAAATCAGAGGTTTAGTCTGGCAACCTGCATTTGAGGTATCGAAATCAAGTAGTTTCAATGGCTAATAATTTTAATATCGATGCACAGAATATTGCATGTTTGGTGGTAAGTTACATTCATATGGACAAGAGTTTTTATTAGTTGTCAAAATCACTAATTATTTACGAAATTTGACGTTCACTTTCATAAAACAGTTTAATAATGACAATCTAATATTATGTTCGTTCTTTTCATGACGAAAACGTCGAGAGTCTGACTTAAATTTAGAATTTTAGTATTTTACTAATGAATATCACATGTGAAATTATAGATGCATTATTAAGTGTTGTTTACCGATTTTGGTACTAGCACATTAAAATTAGGAGATGGGTCAGGTCCTCGACGAGTCGACGTTTTGGTTGAGGCAATTGGCATGGTCCTTTCTTAGAGGTCCTTGTAGCGAAATGGTCAAATTAATGACTTAATGGGGAAAAAACTTTGGCATAAAAGTGATTTTTTTTTTTTTTTTTTTTTTACATGCCACAAATATAATTACATAGGTTTTTGTTTTTTACTTTTCAGTTGAATATTGTGAAAAATTACATGTTCCATCTATGTGGTATAATCAAAATCACACTCATCGTTCCTATTTGATTTTTTAATTACGTAAATAATCTCTAATTTTTAAACTATTTGCATTGATAGTCCCTATCCATGTAACAACGATAGGGACTACTCATGTAATAAAAATTATAGATTACTACACAGATGATCCCTATTTTTCAAAACAATGTCTATCGATGCAACTAGTTTGAAAATTAGATATCACTGATGTAACTAAAAGTGGATAGCGACGACGAATGTGATTTTGGGTAAATCACGTAAACGAAACATGTAATTTTTTCAATATTTTTTACATCTTTATAGAATTAACTGCATTGATGATTTTTATGTTATTTTATAAGAATAGCTACTACTGCTATCGGGTCAAAAGTTACTTTGTAATATTGGTTAGAACATTTGTTGTGTTATTATATCAGTTTATGTAAGATAGTAGTTAGCGTATCGCTTTATGGTCACACAAATTTAATTTTGAAAAACGCCTCCCAAAAAGTTTACAAAATATTTTTCTAAAATGAAAATGACGTAATTCTTCTCAAAATATTATTGCAATTGCAAAAGAATAACATTAAAATTTAAAAGTGTCTTAACCCCACCAATTAAATAAAGATATGATATTTTAAACGAATAAAAAATGTTTTGTTGAACTGATCAAAATAATTAAGTTTGTCTTTTTCTCGTATTTTGGATCAAGTCACCGACAACGAGTTTTCACCATAGAAGTGCATAAAGTAGATGTTTTTCTAACATGTTTGTTCCGACAAATGATTTATCTTTTGCTCTTTTTTAATAAAGTTTGAGTAGGTTGCAAGCATAATCCCTGCGGGTATTGTTCAGTCCGGTTCAGTCCAAATCGTTTTTATGATTTAAGTTATTGGATTTTTATCTTTATTGATTTATTTATTTTTATTTTTTTTATCGGTTTTTTAGTTATTAGTGATTTAGGTTCAGCAGTAATATCCAATTAGGCAGTATGTTGACCCTGAGACCCGCTTATTTCTCCTTTACCGCCTGAAGGGGCAAAAGTCCCTGGTGAAACTCGAACTTGAGACCTCCCCTAACTAAACATCCTCTCCACAAGGCACCTTAAAGAAACCTTAGTGGTCAACTGAGCTAAACCGTTAGAAAATAATTTGTGTTGATATAAGATACACCAAAATATTATTCAGCGGTATGCAAGGTGTGTTGTGCCTCGTCAACTAAGTGCTTTAGAAGACATAACTAGTACAAAGGGTGTGAGTTTGTTGCTGACTATAACCATTATCATGAAAACAAATTCTAAAGAATTACTGTAGAAAGTAATATACTCTTATACTACATAGAATCCATTATTTATCATCCAAATGCGTAAGTACTTCCTAAAACTAATCTAAATCGTTGGTTAAGGAGATGTATGAGTAGATGAAACTTGGTTGTTAGAATTGACCAAAAGAATCACTTAAAAAAAGGGGCTATAGTGACGAGAATTTAATGACGACTTATATTTTTCGTTACTATAAACACAATTTAGTGACAAATAAAATTTTCGTCACTATATTTTTCGTCACTATAAACACAATTTAGTGGCGAATAAAATAATCGTCACTATATCTCGCCCCTAGCATACAAATATTTAGTGACGAATTAATAAGTTGTCATTAACATACATGTTAGTGATGAAACTATCGATCACTGAGTCAAGTATTGATTGTCATCATCTAACTCATTTTTTGTTATGGTTCTTAGTCACGAAGTTTTCGNATATTGATAACAAATATAAGTGACATTCGTTAATACCAAAAAAAGACAAAACAAGTCACGTTTTTAAAAAAAACATCTGACCCGAAATCCATTTCCCGACCCGAAAGAATTGTCAGTTACGGAGTATATAACTTAAGATTTTGGGCAATTTGTTCATATCATCACTTTATTTCAAATTCAATACAACAGTACTATGCAGCTTTTCACCACAACTATGTAGCTTTTCAATTAAACTTTTCAACTTCAATTCGTTCATGTCATCACTTTCATAATTCGTTCATATCCTCAACTGCAATCCGTTCATATCCTGGTGGATTCGGTTCATATTGAAGGTTTATGGTTACGGTTGTATTAAGCTCACAATTCATATTGATGGTTTAGGGTTACACTTTGATATTAAACGAGTTATTGTTCATCCAGAGGTCAGCGTGCTCGATATTTGATTGTCGTTAGTTTTTGTAAGTATTACCGTTTTTACTGTTTATATTTCGAGTCGATTTGATGCAATTAGTGAGTATGAGTTTTGGTTATGTGATTTGATGAATCTAGTGATCATGAGTTTTGGTTATGTGATTAGATGAATTTAGTGATTAGGATTTTTGGTTATGTGATTTGATGAATTTAGTTATAATGAGTTTTGGTTAAAATCGATTAGAATCGTTAGTTTGTGCAAGTTTTCGTTAATGATCAGCTAGAATCGGTTGGAGTTTAAGGGGGCGTTTGTTTAAGCTTATATGTAGGCATATGAGCTTCTTTGATTTCGGTTTATATTTCATAAACTTTAATTTTCGGCTTATTTTGAGACGTACGCGTTTATATAAGTTTGTCATATCATAATAAACTCATATAAGCCCACAAGTCTCAAAATAAGCCAGAAAATGGGGGCTTATGAAATATAAGCCAGAAAACAAATAAGCTCATAAGTCACATATAATATTAAACAAAGACCCCCTAAATATGAGTTTGTTTGTACTTGATCTAAAAATGTTTAATTAAGTAGTACGTTATCTTCGTATTCGATTGTAAGTGGTGAATGTGAAAATGTATGGGTATGTGATTCTCGTATCCGATAGGTGTAGTTAATCACAATAATGTTCCATTAACTTCTTATGAAATAGTTTTTTATTATTGTAAATAACATGAGACAATTTAAAAGCTAAAAGTGAATTTTGAAAAATGAGTTGTCTATTTTTTTTTCTCCAGGTTTATTGATTTTACCATAAAAAAAAATGGATAAGTCTTGGATGAACATACATGACAAGATAAATGATCCAAGATATGAGTCTGGTGTGATAGAGTTTTTAGGTTTTGCTTACTGTGACATAGATGAGTCATCGGCTATTCCATTCCCCTGCAAAAGCTATAACAATTTTCGTGACAAAAATAAAGACATTGAATATAGACATTTGATGTAAAATGGAATTTCTAGAGGTTACAAAACATGGAATTATCATAGAGAGGACTCAGATGATGACGGGGTGGTGATGATGTGCCATTTGATGAAAGTAATAGAGCTACCGATGATATGAGCGATGATGACCTTGGTGAGATGTTGGATAACATAGGGCAAAGTACCTGGGGTGATGATTGGCAGACTAGAAGCAACTCTTTAAGTCCCGTTGACAAAAATTTAAACACTCTTCGGAAATTATTAGATGAATCACACGAAGAGCTTTATGAAGGATGTGAAATTTTTTCAAAGTTTTCTTTCGTTGTTACCATTTTACATTTGAAGACAACTAGTGGTTGGTCAGTGAAATCATTTGATGCGGTGCTCGATTTATTCAGAAAAGCTTTGCCAACTCCATCCTCAGTTCTGAAGAACTTTTATGAAGCAAAAAAATATGTGCGTGATTTAGGGTTCGGAGGAGAGAAAATACATGCGTGCGTTAATGATTGCATTCTTAATAGAAATAAGTATGCATATCACACCCACTGTCCAAACAACCAGTGTAAGGCACCTCGATTTAAGAAAAGGTACTACAAAAGGTTGTTAGATATTTTCCACTCATACCTAGGCTTCAATGGTTGTTTATTGATAAGCAAGTTGCATCTAATATGAGGTGGCATAAGGAGAAACGAGTGCATGATGTTAGCATAGTTAGACATCCTGCAAACACCGAGGCTTGGGAACACCTTGACAAAATTGATCCTCCATTTGCTAGTGATCCACGAAATATACCTGTTTTGGAGCGAAGAGTTTCAGGTTCTAACATACCACTTCTAATTTATTGTTTTGGATTGTTTGGAATACTAGTTTTCTCTTTGCTATATGCAACTTTGGAATAAGGATCCTGGAGTTTAAAACCGAATATATGTCTGAATTTAAAACTGAATCTAAAACTATTCTTTATGTAGTTTTATTGTAAAGTTTACATATAAAACTAAATGTATGTCTGCTGTTATGTAGTGTTGACATATAAAACTGAATAACCCCATTCTTTTTCTTTTAATCTCACAGAAAATAAGCACTACATATAAGCAAAAGTGCAAAACAGATCTTGTAACGAGATTCTACCTACTAATTGCATGAAGTCGGTTGCAAGGGTAATTCACGGAGTAAGTGTGATGAGATATTATTCTTTTGTGAAATTATTAGTGCAATTGGTTGGGAGTTGCATATTTCCAAACAACTACTTAGAGGGTGTTTTGAATTGCTTACTTATTTGTTTCACTCATGTGTTTATAGTCGAGCAGATAGCAAAAAAGTTTAGAGTGTTTGGATATAACAAGCTGTATTTGAGATGAGACTAAAATTACTTTCAGCCCTGGTGTCTAGCCAATAACCCTATATAAAAATGGAATTAATTGATAATTTGGACTTTGGACTGTTTCTTTAACTGCAAAGCAAATACAACACTATTTCCCAGCCTGCTTATTTCAAGTTGCTTGTCCGTTTCTGTATTTAAGCAAATAATAAATAAGCAATCTCGAACACCTACCCTCTTATTCTACTTTTTTGTGCTCTACTACAGTTAAAGCAAATCTAGATACTCTCTTCTGCATTGACTTTTGTTAAAGCTGATTGTATGTTTTTGCTTATCTTTCAAAGCATAAGTGATTATAATATGCAGTCATTATCATCCTATCATGTTACTTTAAAATGAAATTTTTTCTGATATTGTGTAAGAAATTTAGAAAAGAGCCGACTTGAAACATAAGTTTGTTGCGTCATCACTCTGCAAATCTGTTTGACCTTGCAAGAGCCCATGTGACTGAGATTTCAATCTGTGGAAACAAAAATACAAATGAAATTCTAACAATTACTTCACCCTTCATAAAACAATATGTTTTGCTTTGGTTATAATTGTTGACTATAATTTGAAACAGAAAAGGAAATGAGGGGTAACGGCGATTGGAGGATTTAAGATAGCCTACTTTTCAAAAAAGAAGCAAGCAATGATCAATGATAAGGTTGATGAGCTTTGGGTATTTTCTACTACTGCATCTTTGGCACTAAATTCTTTATATTCATTTCACAATGCCTAGGTGGTTATAATGATATGTTCTTTTGTTATCCAGTGTGAGTTACAAAATAAGGAAGCTAGTTCTTCAAGTACATCGGCTTAGATTTGCATTGAAATACTGGGTCATATTCCGGGACATATAAGGGGAAGACCAACTTCTACTAGGCATATTTTTTAGACTGAAAGCTTACGAATGGATCTCAATTCAAAAAATGAAAAATCAAAGCAGTTAGAGAAAGATCATCTCGAATTGAAGGAAAATCATCTCAAACTACAAAAAGAGCATGTCAGCCTTACAAAAAAGTGAATTTTCTGTTGAAGCACTTTACTGCATGGCAATCTGCAGGAAATGTAAGTTTATATCTTATATCTGAAGTAATTTTACATACCTGTAGAGATCAGGTTGACAACTCCTTGGTGGTTTACATATTTTTGGATTAGGAAGAAAATATGACAGTGTCTATTTACCTTTTTAGCATCCCCAAATTACTTGCATATTCTCTCATTAGACGTTGTTTCTTGCAGGTGATGGGCAATGACATTGATGATGATGAAAAGGTAAACATATTCTAATCTAAACGGTTTATCTTTTCAATTTGGTTCCTAACTTATATGTAATGCACACTTAAACAATTTAAGTTAGTTCAGAACTAGGTGGGAGTTGTGACTTGTAGTTGAATTGGCCTTTCCCATGTTTTGTTTTAGGCGAAATTTGTTACTGGAAGCTGGTTATTTAGTCAAGGACACTAATAGTTGAATTTAGTCGAAAATTAAACAATTTGAAGCCTTGAATTAGATGCATGTTTCAATCACATTACATTGGATTCTAAACGTTATGTTTGCTTAAGATAAAATGCTTAGTTATAAGGCTTCTGTCTATTAGAAACTTGTTCTGCTGTACTAGATGCTTAGAATTAGTAAAGTTAGTTAACCATACATCCTTTCTCGTCTGTGAAGTCAAATTAAACTAGCATATGATCAGTAGCCAGTCTCATGAGGTTCCATGATATAATGTAAATTTGTGTATGACTAGTCTTCATCTGTTAATAACATGCATATAGTCTACTAAGCAAGTTTGAGCTTTGTTTAACAAGCTAGAGTAGTGTCTCCCGTTGCTAAAACATGACTATTTTACTCAGCATCAAACACCTCGTGTGATGAGTATTGCTCAAGTCTCGAACTTGCTTGCATATATCTGTCTATACTTTAATGAGCTCTAGGATACAGATATAGTGGATTGCACTCCTGTTGCTGGTGGTCCATTTAAATTTGGCTGAATGCCACAAATTTGGAGATTTTTGGTAGTATCATTTGTCTTTTCACCCATGTCTAATGTGGCACAATCAGACCTCGTTATGTTTCAATTGAAAACATGTTTGGTTCTGTACGCTTTTTATTTAAAACATGTGATGTTGTATGTTGCCTCATATTTTTATGCAGGGGATCGAGGAGACCGGGGATTTTGATAAGCCTGAAAATTATGTTGACGCATGAGATGATGTGTAATTGAAGTATAGATGGAAGATATATAATACTCGTATATTTGGAAGCTAGGATGTATGGATTCTCTTACAAGAACAATTAGTGCCAACATCATACTCTTTCTTTTCTTTTGTACCTTTATTATTGGAAACAAATGGGATAGTTGTTTGAAACAATTGTGATGTTTCCACTCTAAGTATGGATATAGTATTTGCTTAGTATTGAGTATCGACTAAACAAATGTTTCACATTTCCTATTTGGTTGGTATGTTGTAATTATTGAATAATAGGATGTAGCCTTTTAAAAGTGATGGAAACAATAGTTAGGGACGAGGTATTTCGTCACTATTGAACGTCAAGGTTCCTTTAGGTTTAGCCAAAAAATGACGCTTTTATTTCGTCGCTAACCTCATCAAATAGTGACGACTTTAGCTACTTTAGTGACGAAAATTAAGTGACGAAATGAGTTGTCACACACCCTTAAGTGACGACTTTAGCTCGTCACTAATTTAGTGTCAACTTTAATTTTGTCACTTTTTAACTTTGTGATGGAGCTATAGTGACGAGTGACGACAAGTGACGACCTTGATTTTAGTGACTAATTATAAACCAGTTTAGTGACGATTTTCCTGTCGTCACTCCCCCTTTTTTTTCTTACAGTGAATTAGGATTAGTTTTTTTTTCCTCTTCTTAATCATAGTTTCTGACATTTTGCGTAATCTAGGGGTTGAGCATACCGTCACGCAGCTTCAAAACAGGTAACACTCCCCTTTTTTAGAATGATTGGTGTACCACATCAAAGTTGTTTGCACTTAGTAAAAATTAGGATTAGTTACATCTGACTAATGGTTAGGGTCAATGTTTAGGGATATGACGGGCTAGTATGGTATTAGGTCCTGATTCTAGATGTAGGTTTACAATCGTAGGATATCCATTCAAAATCAATTGGTAGGAACAATAAAACATCAGAACCATGCTCATATGACTTCATTGTTTGATTTGGAGGTTAAGATTATGACCAGCCTGCCATCTTTGCTGATTATACTATACGACCTTTTAAAATGACGTACTGCAATCCAAGATTTTATGAACCCATTTATATAAACATGCTCAATTTACGCATCCTCAATAATAAATGCATGTAACAATGACAATATCGCAAGATACAAACTCACACATATACATTTACGAATATTCAACAATAATTTATGCATACAAAAAGAGGATATTGTTTTCATTTATAGCATCTACATACAAAATACTAGATCAAAAAAAATTACCTTTAAATTTATTTCAAATTGTGCAGAAATTCTACTTCAACGTTATTTCTATACTATATATCCTTGAGAAAACCTCTTTATCTATTGTACACAGATGCTACAATGTGACTGTCTCGTCTTTATTTTCGCTCTTTTTTTATCTTTACACTTCGACTATTCACAAATAGATACAAAATATGGATGTTCATCATCTACGCATTAAACTTATCAACAACGACCTCGTATATGACATATCACTCGATACCCATAATCTCAATTTATGTGCTTTCCGCCAAAAATATCTGTACGATCGTATATCTTGTACGTGTATATGGTATCCTAAACAAGATGAAACCGATCATTTTAAGTTGGAATTCATAAAATGAAAATGCTCTTAAGTGACACCGTGCGAATTTTTGTGCTAGAAATCAAGATAAGGTATTGAAGACACATTAGCTAAGAAACCCTCAAAATCCCATTCTGCAATTTTGAAGTTTTCCCCTTGCCAATGATTTCCAAAACCAACCACTTCCTCCACTTTGATATTTGAGTCAATAGCCTCATTGAAATGGTTGTTAACATGGCTTGATTTTTTAACCAACTCATGATGGTTAATAGTATTGTTAACATTCTCTTCAATGATCTTATTGCCCAATGAAGGGTTCATAATGTCATTTGCCAACCCATGCATGCAAGGCACCTCAAGAGAATCCCCATATCCACCTTGTCCTAACCATGAGGGCATTTTCAAGAAACTTGATCCACCATTTGTGTCACAATTGATGTTATCAAAAACCAATGGTGGCACATGACCAAATTGGTCATGACCCTTGATTACATTAGGGTTATTATGTGTGGATGACAATGTATTTGTCGGCAATTCCAAGCATGATTCCATGCACATTGTCATGATATCATGATCATGCATCGACATGAACGTACCAGCTTCTCCAATCATGTTTGTGCTAGCATCATATGACAAATCACCATTAATGCTATCATTTGGTGAGGTCGTTGATGCATCACTCTTGTTGGTCTTTAACTTTTTCTTTATCGTTGAGTTCCAGAAATTTTTTATCTCGTTATCTGTCCTTCCTGGAAGACGAGCTGCTATTTGTGACCACCTGAAATTACATATATTAACATTGAAAATAAGTTTATGCCGGAGCGATACATTACTAATTGATATCTATATCTTTACAAAGATGTATACCGATTGCCAAGAGTTGAATGCAAATGAAGAATGAGGTCTTGTTCTTGCGGAGAAAACGCGCCACGCTTGAGATCAGGTCTCAAGTAATTGATCCAACGAAGGCGGCAACTCTTTCCACACCTTTGAAGGCCAGCATTCCTAGCAATATCGGTCCAACAACCATTGCCATTTCTCAACATATAGTTCATCAACTTCTCATCTTCTTCAGGTGACCATAAACCTTTCCGAGCTTTGAACGTTCCCTTGCTAACAACATTATTATCTGGCTTTCTCATTGCTAAATATGCAAACAGCAAAATAAGATCATATGAGAGAGTACATCTCAACATCTATTATATCATGTATACATATACTATTTCATGAAGAGAGATAAGAGAGAGAAAAGGTGACGGTTGGTGTTCTTGTCTTTGACTCAAACTTGTCCTTTTTGATGATTTTTCTTCACTCACAAGGTAATCATCATATCTGTATGAGAATTGATCCATACTATTTTGCTTCCACTTCACATAATATTTCTCTCTCCTTTATCTCTATATCTCTCTTTTGCTAAAACATAAAAGATTTTACATTGTTGTTTATCTTCTATACAGTTATGGAGATGTATGTTTTCTTATGAAATTGTTCAATTTGGCAAATTAACACAAAAAAATGCACGCATATATAATTTCGAGAAACATAAAGTCAAGCCACGAAAAGCTTCACACACATGTATGTACAAAATTAAATTTGCGCGTTGAAGTGTGGAGAAGTATAAAATTTGTGAACGCGTAAAGATGCGTAGTTCAAATTCCCGACACCTTCAATGTTTATGTCACGTATAAAAATTGCATGACTACTCCTACGCGTATGGTAAGGGAAACGGAGTAGTTACAATTACAGTGACCATGTATCATGGTTATTAATTAAGTAGGCTTATAGAAAACTTAAGTCATTATATTTCTAGAGTAGTTAGAACCTAGAACCGTATACAAATTAAGACCTTACAATAAAGATGACCATGTATGAGATACTACTATACATTTGATCAAATCATGTTCTATTAAGAGGGCAAAGGCATTCAACATTAAAAACCACATGTATCATGTTTAAATATGAGCCTCTTTGCTTTCCTTCTTCAGAGAAAACCATAATTACCTCTTCTATGATCATCATGAGATCCATCATTAGAGACGTGACCCTGACGATTTTCGCCTAAAATAAACGTAAGCTTGGCAAAATTTTCATTAAGGGCCAATGTGGGGTTGAGAGGAGGTCCCCCTCCAATCCGTTTTCTACTCTAACGTATGAATTATTAACACATAGAAATCTTTCTCTATCGTCCATGGGGGAACCCCACAAACATTACTTTGATGATCACCATTGCCACTTCAAGAAGCTACGGTATTACGTGTAATTCTCGTGCAGTTTCGAGAGAGTCTTAATTTGTGTCCAATCAATGCCATAAGATGCAAGATTTGTTAAAAGAAGCTATGAATTATGGAAGTGGTTGGAGATTATGAGACAAAAGGACCATAACATGATAAAGGATGTGTGTCTTAAATTTTAGGTAATCTACTTCTTAAGCAAATTAACTGTCGGCAGCTAATATAATCTTTCTCAAACAATCATGATTCATGAGTTATAAAGAGTAAAATATTTTCCAAGTTGTTTCTTTTTCTAAATAGCTTATCATATTTAATAAAGTTCGATTGTTACGTGTGGTTCTATATGTAAACGTCAATATGTTGAGTTAGTTTTAACTAAGATATATACTCCTATAATATTGCTTCCCTAGAATAATTACGTAAACTAATACTATTACATATCCGAAGTCGCCGCGGAAGCATTAAAGTCTTTTATGCGAAACGCACAAACATTAAAAAACCAAACCAAACAAGAACACAACAAAGCTAGTTATAACTCCGTAAGTGGTTTGCTTAAAAGATGTGATTGCCTGCATCTAAGGCAGAATTAAAATTATTTATATTGCATACCATTTTCAAAGTATACAAGCCCAGCTACAATTGGGATTTGGGCAAACCATAAAAAAGATGAAATGCTAGATAATAAGTATCCACCATGCATATAACTTTAGGCCTGAACTCCAAAGGCCATGAGCCTACGACATATACTCAGTATAGGTGTAGTGGTATTAACACCACATCATATCGTATTTTCACTGCACCGCCAACATAGTATAATAAGACAACCAACTTCACCATCTAAACATACGCCGCTAATACACAAATATACCCACAAAAATTAATATCACACATACAACCAACATAGAAGTCAGTCGTTCCTTTTTCCTTTTTTCTCACCAAAGAAGCGTCGACGAGGGGAGGTTTTACAATGAAGAACGTGCCGATGCCCTCACCAACGCATGGGTGACTTATTACACTTAGCCTTATCTCTTTGGAATTCTACCTCTGGTCAAGCTCCTAAAATGTGAATCAGTTCTATCAAAATCCATTCAGGTCTCCAAATCTAAGTCACGATATAACTACTTTTCAGCTAAAATTATTGATTTAAACACTTTCATCATATATGTATGTCGCGTTTTGCCATGGCTATATCGATTATCGTCTCTTCAACTTTTAAATGATATTCATCGCGTAACGACTTAATTAGCATTCGGCCTTTATATTAGATCGATTTAGAAACATAACTACATATGCGTTTAAAGCGTGAACAAATTCTAAGGTACGTAGTAAATGTGAGTCGTAATGGATGCACCTTTAACGCGTGAAGTTAATGCATAACACGTTCATGAGCACTATTACGCCCCTTCCCCTTCATGCATGATCAATGAGTTTTGGAGGTGATTTGATCACAAACTTGTACAAATTATTTTTCTTTGTTTGTGTATGAAAAGTCAAAAGAATTTTGAAAAATCTTACGTTGCACACAAAATTATGTTTAATGACTTAAATGAAGAAAAAAAAATGCCTTTTTTTCAAATTGACTTGGAACTTTTGTAACTTTTTAGATTTGCCCTATATAACAAACAAAGATTTTTGCATAAATGAGTAACTTGAATGGGATTTCAGCATTTAGCCCATTTGGTCTGAGGGGTTATAGAAATGGGGAGACGGGATTATGTTGAAATCTGACATTTGGTTGATGTACATATGTTTTGAATCCAATAGTCATGCCCAAATATTTATGTATGCAATTCCCCACTATATGGTCAGGTTTTTAAATTGGCTTGATACATTTCTACATTGAGAACTGGGTAACACAATCTCAACCACATATCATCTCTTATATTTTATTGATAACATTTTTTGTTATCTTTTTAATTTTAAATATTATATAATATATTTATTATATTATTTTCTCTCTTATATCAAATATAAATCCTAATTCAAAACTCATTTACAAAACCAGACGAGCCCAATGTTCAAGTAAACCAACTCACAAAGGTACATCTATTTATGAACCTATAATTCCAGCTCGTAAGTTTTAAGAGAAATGCTAAGATCACAAAAGATTTACAAAAAACATCCACACAATGACATTGAATGGTTACTTGTGGATGAAAATTAGAGAGGGAATTTAAAAGTAAGAGAGAGAATGTCACTAATTAGATGACAAGTCATTATGTGAATATTTTTTTGTAAAATTATTATGGTTCTAGCACTTCTCAAGTTTTAATATCAATATGCATGCATGTGGAGTTGTGTTACAAATCTTTTGTACAATTCTTTTGATGGCATTTCCTTCAATTTAGTTTATTAACATTTAAGTTGTAACAGCTCAATAATATTATCAAAGACCTAAACATTGACTTTAAGACTGTATGCTTTTTACCAATGTTGCATAAATCGCGAGTCGGTAGTGAGGCGGTTGAAGGCCTTGTAGCGATTAATAACCGATTACAAGGTCGATTACCTTGTAATCGCCGATTACCTTGTAAAAATCAACAAGGTGAAAGGCCGTGCACCTTGTAATCGCCGATTACAAGGCCGAGTTGACCGATTTTTGCAACATTGCTTTTTACACTAACTAGTTCATCTACAACTTGTGTTAGGTCACCATTTTGTAAACACAAATATAGATTTGATAAGAAATGAGATGAAAAATAGAGATGGTTGATCTACTAAATATGATATAGAATTTGACAAGAGTTTAGCTAAGATATTCAATAAACCAACAAAAGATATGTTTACATGATGTCCCTATTTATAGGTAAGGAGCTAGGGCAACACTCCCACTCCTTCCTATCCTTGTAATTCGTGGGCTTCTAAAGCCTTTTAGGCTTTATGAGCCTTGTAGCATTTGTAAACATAAAACATAAGTAAATTAAATAATTTAGCAACCTATTACATATAATGAAATGACCGAGACTTGAGAGATGACGTGAAACGTGATCCTAACAATCTCCCCCTAAGGGTCGGTCATGATGATTATCAAGGTTGCTCGACGTCTTTTTCTTTGTCTTTAATCTTTGACTTTTACGGCTTCAGACGTCTTCAAAAATTCATTAACAAAATGATTCATCGTTCTTTGTTCTTTGTCTTTGATGAAAATTAGCATTCGGCCTTTATATTTAATAGATCGATTTAGAAACATAACTACATATGCGTTTAAAGCGTGAACAAATTCTAAGGTACGTAGTAAATGTGAGTCGTAATGGATGCACCTTTAACGCGTGAAGTTAATGCATAACACGTTCATGAGCACTATTACGCCCCTTCCCCTTCATGCATGATCAATGAGTTTTGGAGGTGATTTGATCACAAACTTGTACAAATTATTTTTCTTTGTTGTGTATGAAAAGTCAAAAGAATTTTGAAAAATCTTACGTTGCACACAAAATTATGTTTAATGACTTAAATGAAGAAAAAAGAAAAATGCCTTTTTTTCAAATTGACTTGAACTTTTGTAACTTTTTAGATTTGCCCTATATGTATAACAAACAAAGATTTTTGCATAAATCAGTAACTTGAATGGGATTTCAGCATTTAGCCCATTTGGTCTGAGGGGTTATAGAAATGGGGAGACGGGATTATGTTAAAATCTGACATTTGGTTGATGTACATATGTTTTGAATCCAATAGTCATGCCCAAATATTTCTGTATGCAATTCCCCACTATATGGTCAGGTTTTTAAATTGGCTTCATACATTTCTACATTGAGAAATGGGTAACACAATCTCAACCACATATCATCTTTTATATTTTATTGATAACATTTTTTGTTATCTTTTTAATTTTAAATATTATATAATATATTTATTATATTATTTTCTCTCTTATATCAAATATAAATCCTAATTCAAAACTCATTTACAAAACCAGACGAGCTCAATGTTCAAGTAAACCAACTCCCAAAGGTACATCTATTTATGAACCTATAATTCCAGCTCGTAAGTTTTAAGAGAAATGCTAAGATCACAAAAGATTTATAAAAACATCCACACAATGACATTGAATGGTTACTTGTGGATGAAAATTAGAGAGGGAATTTAAAAGTAAGAGAGAGAATGTCACTAGTTAGATGACAAGTCATTATGTGAATATTTTTTGTAAAATTATTGTGGTTCTAGCACTTCTCAAGTTTTAATATCAATATGCATGTGGAGTTGTGTTACAAATCTTTTGTACAATTCTTTTGATGGCGTTTCCTTCAATTTAGTTTATTAACATTTAAGTTTTAACAGCTCAATAATATTATCAAAGACCTAAACATTGACTTTAAGACTGTATGCTTTTTATCAATGTTGCAAAAATCGTGAGTCGGTAGTGAGGCGGTTGAAGGCCTTGTAGCGATTAATAACCGATTACCTGGCCGATTACCTTGTAATCGCTGATTACCTTGTAAAATCAACAAGGTGAAAGGCCGTGCACCTTGTAATCGCCGATTACAAGGCCGAGTTGACCGATTTTTGCAACATTGCTTTTTACACTAACTAGTTCATCTACAACTTGTGTTAGGTCACCATTTTGTAAACACAAATATAGATTTGATAAGAAATGAGATGAGAAATAGAGATGGTTGATCTACTAAATATGATATAGAATTTGACAAGAGTTTAGCAAAGATATTCAATAAACCAACAAAAGATATGTTTACATGATGTCCCTATTTATAGGTAAGGAGCTAGGACAACACTCCCACTCCTTCCTATCCTTGTAATTCGTGGGCTTCTAAAGCCTTTTGGGCTTTATGAGCCTTGTAGCATTTACATAAAACATAAGTAAATTAAATAATTTAGCAACCTATTACATATAATGAAATGACCGAGACTTGAGAGATGACGTGAAACGTGATCCTAACAATCTCCCCCTAACTCGACGTCTTTTTCTTTGTCTTTAATCTTTGACTTTTACGGCTTCAGACGTCTTCAAAAATTCATTAGCAAAATGATTCATCGTTCTTTGTCTTTGATAATGTGATAGTGATCATGTGATGTCGTAATCTGCCATTCGTCACTTTCTTTGCCTCCAGTGGATTTGCGCCTTTCCAGCATGCTCATACATCTTTGACGTTTGGACATTCATACATTTGTAACTCTCATTTCATTGTTGTAGATTCTTTGAGTTGACGTAGAATCTTTCTTTGACTTTTACAATGCCTCGATCTTTGAAGAGAGCTTTCTTAGACTTTGAGATGTAGTTATGAGCATGTGGAAGTTGGTGTTCAAGACGGTGGTAGTACCTGCATTGAAACAGTTAGCAATAATACATCCGGTACTTACAAGTTCGGAATTAGAGATCGTCAACAACATAGTGTGAAGACTCCTTCTAATCCTTACCAAGGCCGTTCCTAATCGGATACCCCCTAGAGGGCTTACACAGACATACATAAGTACACCCACGATTAGGTGGGTCGCTGGAGATCACCCCACGACTGTAGACCATTTGGAGCCATCGTAAACACTAAGCGTAATCCACAAGGAATTACCGAAGTGACCTGCTGTCAGGACGGTTTGATGTTGACCCTGGCAGGATTTCCGTTCAATCATTCAAGAAATACATAAGTAATTCCCTCATAAACGTTCTTGGCAGATTGCTAAGATCTGCGTAGGACTCGATAGTTTACACTTAGTGTCCAATGATGTAAGACACTAGTGTAGAAATATTATGTGTTCCTAAGAGATCTTTGATGTATCTCGTGGCTCTAGACTCAATTCATGCACATTTTGGTCGTCGGAGGTGTGGAGCAGAGTACCTCCTTTTCAATATCAACACATTAAAAAATGAATGGTCAATAGATAATGCAGGGTTCTCCGTGAGAATGAAACAAGTATCTTTTGAGAGAAACTTGAGTGGCTAAGAAGGTTTAGGTGCATTGCGTCACTGGGTCCATGACGTCTTTATCTTCAATACCGGTGTCGCCTCAGCAACGACCAGTAGCATATGAGTTGAACCCGGTGTCTGTCCTAAGGTTGAACAAATGGAGGGCTATTTCTTTTCACCTTTTTCTTTACATTTCTTTTTTAATTTCTTCAACCCCTTCTTTCTCCTTTCATTCTTTTCTCCTTTTTTCATATCATACCTAAGGACTTCTAATTTCTAACTATTGGTGTTGTTCTTGGTTAGATCCCTCCGGTTCTGGCGGATCATAGGACGGTTATTCCTAACCTTAGTCTCCTTATAACTCCACGACTATCCTATTGTTGCCATAAAACCAAATGTTTGAAAATCTCTCAAAGTGTTTATGAATAAGAAACCTTTTATTAACACTTTGAGGGTTTTGATTTCTTATGAAAGACTCCCCCTCCACATATGCTCATGAATTTTTTCAGAAATTTGTACATGCGGGAGGAGTTGGCACTTTTGAATTGATCCACTCTTAATAGACTGTACCCGAGGGACACGTTTACGTTGCTTAGTTAAAGGGATCCATTATCAGTTTTAGGTGATAACTAGCCCTAATAACTAACTTGAAGTTGTTAACATTCCTAAAAGGAAGTTAGACCCGTCAAAGTAAACATCTAAGAAGTGTTTCTCGAAACGGTAATTTCTACTTGGATAAATCCTTTCGAATACTAACATTTGTTGTTTCGTCAATTCATGGGTCAATTCTGAGTCGAGCTCGCACAAGATAAAACATTTGACATCATATTTTAATCACTTTTCATCTTCTCCCCCTCAAAAATAGCATATCAAATGTTGTTTTTGTAAACTTTTTGATTAAAATATGCCTTTTTGAGTCTTATGGGGAGAATTCAACAGGAACTTTTTGTTTGAAGAACGATGTTTTTGGTCAAGTACTCCCCCTCAACAAGTGACTACTCATTGAGGTGAAATACTTGTCTTTTGAGCAGAATTGTAAAAAATCATGAAAGGTTTGTTAATTCTACTCAAAAGTAAGAAGTTTTCGCTCCTTAAGTGAGGATTGTGGCACTGAAGCGTACCACAGTGTCCTTTCAATACAAAGTGCGGGTTGTACACTGTTATGTGTGCACAAGCCGTAGTAATCACAAATCAATCAATATATAATGAAAAATCGAAATGTTAGTACCAGAAACATGTGAGCTAAGTTTCACCAGCAGGCATGGCATCAAAGTCTGTGAATCGAGGATGAGGTCGTTTGAATGTCAAGACCGGAAATGATGGTTGAACTCCGATGTAGATTTCCAATCTCCTGATCTACTCACGACGATACAATCTCTCTTCAACCGTATGAACAAAGTTGCGAATCATCATCCATGCATTTGCTTTCCACCTAGTATTTTCACCCTTGCTTAACCGCTTCTTGTCATCAAGCAATCTTTCAACTAACCCATCACGAACTCTTTGTAGCGTGTCATCAAAGAACTTATGAATAGCGGAGCTGATTCTTCTTATTGAGGTAGGTGATTCAAAATGATGGTTGCTGAATGAGCGTATACAGTGATGATTCTTGAATTCCAGGAAATGTGAGTTGTGGTTTTGTTAGGTTGAGTTTGTTCTGATAACTTTCAACTCCCAGCTGAAGATCTTCCACTCTTTCTTGAACTATTAATCGTCTGATGTAGAGAAGTAGAGATGCAATGAAGTTGTACTGAGTTGACTTTGGGAAACGTAGCATCTTTCCTTGAACCTTTTCCAAATACATGTCTTCTATGTCATTCAGGTTGAGATCAGTGAAATCTGCTTCTCCGAACTTGTACTCCTTTTCATCTTGCCTCTTGACGATAATCTCTTTCATGAAAGTGTAATTGAATCTTTGTGACTCTAAGATTTCCATGATAGCAACGATTCGAGACTGGTGCTTCACGTTTTCAATTGACGTCAAATACAGTCTGTGAGTGTAGCCGAGTTTACGTCTGTCTGGCCAGTGTTGAATTCCAAGGAGAGCTTCTCTGTTGTATGTAACAACGGAGGTGCTGAAGATCGGTGTTGTTTCTTCAATAGCCAGTAATTCGTATCTGGCAGCAGGGACTGAGATCGTCAGTGAAGAAGCATATCTTTCTTTTGAGGTCTCATGGGCATGTTGTAGATATATGAGATCGTTGTTGAAGAAGAATCGGTACGGGATCTTAGGCTTTTCAGGAAATCCTTGCAGAGGTAGTAGTTTTGTTCAATCAGTGAAGTAAGGATCGTTGTGCTTGGAATGGACATCGTAGTTAGCTTCAGGATTCAGCCAGTCGAACGAACCAGACAAAGCGCAAGAAATGTTCTCCATGTGATACTGTAGTTCAACGTTGTTTCCCGATCGAGACTTTAGAAAGTCAAAAGCTTCACGGTTGATCCTTCGTAATTCAGCCTTCGTCATCTTATCAATTTGAAGACCCGCCATGATACTTTGAGTATACTGCAAAGTGTTTCCAGGAAGTGGTTCGTCGGCTTCAAGTGGAGGTTGTGACTTGATCATTTTTGTTAACCAATCAGCTTTTGAAGCTTCATCTACATCTAACCATGAGAATGGTTTCGACTTCTTCTTCTTCTTCTTTGATTTAGTAGACTTTCCTTTCTCCTGAATCTTTGATGTCGATGATGGTCCAGGTTGTGATTCAGGAATGTTGGATTTAGGAATGTTGGATTCAGGAATGTTGGATTCATGGATGGTTGTTTCGGGCTCTTCCTGATTATCATCTAGTTGAAGCATGTATGGTTCTTCTGCATGTGTAGGACCGGATCCAGAGGCTGGAGTTTGCTGTTTGCTAACTGGAGCTTTGGAAGACTTGGCTGGTGGTTTCTGTGAAGATGATGCTTCTTTGGTAGTCCTTGATTTCTTGATTTTGGAATCGGGATCAGGATCATCATCTTTTCTCGATCTTTTGTGTTTTCCAGCCGCTTCTTTGCACGATTCTTTGGAGGCAATAACTTTCAGTGCCTCAAACATTGCTGATTCTTCAGGAGTCATTTCCTGTTTATCTCGAAGTTTAGCTACTAACAAGGCTTGTAGTTGCTCAGTGGTGAGATCAGTTGGTGAGATTGGAGCCTTGTCAGTTCGAAGATAAAACGGTGTTGACTGAAGCATTCGTTCAATACTGTGCTTGATCCTGGTATTCAACTCTGTATGAATCGGCTTGAGAAGATCTGACACT
>LBNU01000139.1:1032-34202 GCA_014162995.1 Artemisia annua
AAAAAAAAAAAGCCTGCAACCCAACAAAACATGGACTATCCAAACGAATCTGCAAAGTGAACGCAAATTATTTGAAATTAAAGGAACCCGCCGCAACGCGGCGGTGTTATTATTAATTTGTGACTTGAGTAAAATATATAAAATGATATTTTGATATTTATATTGGATAAATATGATTATCTTTGATTTTGATGTTAAAAATATGAAAAACATTTTGATACGGGATTTTTTATAGTAATAATTACAAAATGCACCATCATCTATAAAAAGACTTCACAAACGTTATCCTGTCCCTGTTCTTCATTCTTTGACACAAACATTTCACTGTAAACACACAAAACACATATGCAATCCAACAAAACAACCATCAAATGATAACTAGATTCACTCAAATCCCACACGCTTCACAAAACCCTTCAAACAAACCCCTTAAAAAAAAACCCTCCTTAAACCCTAAAAATGGCATCTTTACACCCACCACCACAGACTCAGGCCTACTTTTCAGAGAAAAGATTCTTTACCTCAAATCCCTAAAAATAAACCCTACAAAAGCCCTAATCAAAAACCCTAATTTCAGGTCAACTTCACTCCAAACCCTTAAGTCAGTAGAGAATTGTTTATCTTCAATGGGTATTTTACGTTCCGAATTCGGTCGTATATTCGATATGTATCCGCAGTTATTAACATGTGACCCACATTTAGACTTATACCCAGTTTTTGGTTTTTTGTTATATGATGTGGGGTTAGAGTTTTTCGATATTCGGAAGTCGATTATTAGGTGTCCTAGGTTGTTGATATGTAATGTGGAACATCAGTTGAAACCCACATTGTTGTTTTTAAGGAATTTGGGGTTTGTGGGCTGTAATAGGATTACGTCGCAGACGACTGTTTTGTTGGTTTCGAGCGTTGAAGGGACTTTGATGCCGAAATTGGAGTATTTGATGGGGTTGGGGTTTGAGTATGATGATGTGGTTAATATGGTGTTGAGGTCGCCGGGATTGTTGACGTTTAGTATTGAGAATAATTTTAAGCCGAAATTTGAGTACTTTTTGAATGAGATGAAGGGGGATTTGAGTGATTTGAAGAGGTTTCCGCAGTATTTTTCGTATAGTTTGGAGGGGAAGATTATGAGGAGGCATAGGTTGTTGGTTGATCATGGGGTTAGTGTGCCGTTGTGGGAGATGCTTAAGGTTAGTGATGGTGAGTTTACTGCGAGGTTGATTGATGCCAGGCTTAGGTTAGGTGATAAGAGATTGTAGCTTTTTAGTATGATGGTCTTTCTTACGTGTAACATTATAGCTAAGTTTGCATTTTTTTGGCGAAAGGCTTTCTTTGTTATTGTAACATATAGTAAAGAGATTATGCGTTGTTTATACAATAATGTTCTATTTCGTTTGATGAAGTTTTGGTTTTTGACATCAAGAATGTGTATATGAAGATATAGTGATACCTTACTAATTGAATATTCATAGCAAATGAAGTTATTTTTGGAGCTTGTAGCATTTGGTAATATAATCATGTATTGGTTGTTTAGAGATCATTGTGCATGTTGTTCATTGAGTTATGCAGGATGGTGCAAGTGGCTGCATTTGTTAAGATTGACAACTCGACGAATCTGTCATGGTCCATTAATTTCTCAAGTGAGTTGCTGTCTCATGAGTTGATGTTTGTAGTTTCCCAATCTGAATTTGATCCTGTGCTTGTTGATTCAATTTTTTGGATGCCTATGAAGACAGCATATGAAGTTTTATGCAGTCATCAATCTCAGGTTGTTGACAAATGGGTTTCCTTCATGTGGCAAAAGGGTATTCCATAAAAATTCAAGCTTTTTTATGGTTAGCGTGTCAAGGTAAGATTCCTGTCAAAGATGTGTTGAGGCGTCATCACATAATCCTAGGCGAGGCCAATATTACTTGTTCTTGGTGTTGTTTAGAGGATGAATTAGACCATTTACTTCTTCATTGTTCATGGTCATTTGCTTATGGGGTTGTTTATTCTATGGTTCTTCCTGCTACTTTCAACTCTTTTCTGATTGAGTGGAACAAAGGGATGTGGCCGACATTTCACAAGTTTTGGAGGCCTATTGGTTCTTCGGCAGTTTGGCATATATGGTTAGCAAGGAACGAAGTCATATTTGACGACAATTACAAATGTTGGTCTAGAGTGGCGTCTTCAATCAAGCTTAAATCTTTCCAATGGGTGGTTGCATTGGGTTACTGCAATTCTTCTCAATATCACTCTTGGGAGAGTCAACCTTGGTTTTTTAAGTTTTAACATTGTATTTTGTACTGTGCATGCTTGAATCACCAGCAGTACATGTAGTTTTCTTGCTTTTTCAGTTTTTATCTTGGATCCTTTTTCAATCAACATATAGTCTAATTGACATAAGGATCTTGGCCCAATATTTTATCATTTTTCTTCTACTTTGCTGAAGCAGTTATACAAGTGTTACTTGCCCAAAAAAATAAAAAATGCAGGATGGTGCAGCAAACGGAACATGACAGAAGCCATGTCGATAAAGCACAATGGTGTCTGCAGTGACCCATTTTTGTAGTTTGGATGTATTTTAGTGTAACCAAAGTCTAGACCATTTCAACTTTTATGGGCCTGATTGCTATCCTTCTTGTCTGATAAAATAACTTTATTTTTTGGGTCCGTTTGTGCTTGACACTATACTTTTTACGTTGAACACGAACAACACGAACTCACAGTGCAACACATCTCTATAGCTAAGGTCAATTCTTTACACTTGTTCACTCATCTGAGCTTCACTTGTGTTTTAGGTTTATTTTGCACCAAGCTTGTATAACTAATCACCTACTGTTTAGTCTACTTCTATCATATCAAATACAAAATATCCTTTCCTACTTTTATCTTGCGAAATCGCACACTCAGCAGTTGACGATCCATGGTTTGGCTATGTGAATGTTGGGGAAGCAAAGTAATCGCAGGCCTATTTGTTTAATGTTTGCCCCAATATACTTGCATAAAAAGTAATGCAAATGTAGTTTTTGTAGTTCATGCCCCTTAAAGGAATGCTGTATTTGGGCATGTTTAAACGGGCTTCCATTTGCAAGTTCCTGTTTTGTATTTCATTGACGGGCATATTTGATTTTGTACTGTTGGCAATTGGTTGCCCAGGAGGTTGCATAAATATAGCTATACTGGATGAAAACAGTATATGATACTGACAGAAGCATACTTGTCAAGATCTAAGAGTGACTGATATCGGCTCCTTGTGTGGGTTTCACTATTTTCTGCCAACTCTTGTCCCGTTTTACATCGTAACAATCACGTGAAATCAAGTGTTTATAACGGTGTTTATAACGTAACAATTATGTGAACAAGTACAGTAGCACAATGTTTGAAATGGTCCCTCATAATTATACACTTCAATTGTGCCAGGGTGTTGTATACTTCAAATAGCAACAAAACCGAAAAGATTGTAGTCTTGTAGCATTCCACAAATGGTACTAAACACACCCTAAAAATCTATAACTCAACTACAATACAATGTGCAGTGCAAGCTCCAAACGCGTTCTCAGGAATTCCTATAATTTTCAACATATATGTGTACAGTTATGAGCATCTGCATTTACCCACCCTGTATTTAGCAGGCTACTTGTACAACAGATGTAAGTCGACCAAAAATCGTCATTCTTTCTTCAAGTACTCTTCGATTCGGATGAGCGCCTGCCAAATACATGTAATGAACTTAACATGAGAAATATGTGAAGTTCTTGCAACAAGAATATATAAACATGTATCACAGATGCATATAAGATTTTGCACGATTTGTTTACAGCAACATTTTATGTTCTATATTTTGGTATTATTTTACCTAATAGATCACTCTCTCCTTAACTGCAATGTTAGACCTAACATATAGTTCAGGCTAAATGTGTAAATTGTTCTTCCAAACAGGAAAACATCAAGTGTCGACCACAAACATCAATTTAATTTCACAATGCAAACTGAGAAATTTAAATTTAATTTACACATTATTCAGTAAAAGCCTAACATTTTTTTTTTTTTATTTTTTTTTAATCATCTTCTTTTCATAGAAGCAGAGAGCCAAACAATTCTTATGGAGCTCCATAAAACTTAAAGCGACTTTAAGGTATATGATTTACACCTGAGAATGCTTTTTGTTAGCATTCCTTGGAGTCTAGTTGCCTATTTATGTAGTATTGCTGCGGGTTTACTGTATATGTATATTATTAATTATGTATGCGTGTGTGAGAGAGAGGGGAGGGAGACCTCAATGGCGATTTGAGTTGGATTAACGCTACATACATCTTCATGTCCCAACTTTGACGCAATACCTGCAAAGTGTAATTTCCGTTACATATTCAGCATATTACAAGTACTAGTAAATTAACAAAACCTAGGAAAAAAAGGAACTTTTAAAGAGAGATTAGTAAAAAGCACAGTATACATACGTTCCAAAGAGACCGTCACTTGAGCGTTGCTGTAAGCCTCACTCCTTTCTTCCCAAAGCTTACACAGTCGCTTGAAAGTCTACACATATCATGACAACTAAGTATAAATATAATATCCATACATATATATCCTACAAAGTTTCAAACTTGTTTTCAAATTTTAGCATGCAATAGAAATACGTACTTGTGTGTAAGCGTCACCAGATCCATGATGCAAAAGCGGGCGAGAAGCAGTACCAATAGCAGTTAATCTTTTTGCTAATGCATCCAAAGGTACATCTATAAAGATACTAACACCCTTTTGCATGTACTTCCTGACAATGGAAATACTTTAGTGCTAAATCAACCACAATGGATGCCGTATAAAAGAGAAGTAAAATACATAAAGATCTGCTGGCATACCAATTGATAGGTCGAATGACAGCACCCCCACCCGTAGAAATAACGAGTCTACGCATCGATGACAGCTTATGAAGTACCTCAGTCTAAAGATAATAAAAATACCTTTATAAATTATAAACACATTCTATGTAAATGATAGCCATAAAAATATAAAATACCACTAACCTCATTATCTCTGAAATAGCTCTCACCACGGTGCTTAAAGATGTCGGCAACTGCAGTTCCTCCAGCAGCCTGTTCTATTAGTTTGTCACTGCAGTCATAAAAAACATGAACATTATTTAATTGAAAGGCACTTCAATGTATGATATTGAGTTCCAAGAGCATGGACTCATATGCCCAGATTTGAGATTGAGTTTAAAGCAACATATAAACAAGTAATCATACCAGTCGAAAAAAGAATAACCAAGCACTTCTGACAAGATTTGGCCAATTGTTGTTTTCCCAGATCCCATCATTCCTGAATCATATAATATATATGAGCGGGATAATATATATATTTTACATAACAGAAGATATAAAATAATTAGAACTGACCAACAAGATAAATACACCTTCCACTCAGACACGGCTCAATCTCCTCAGACTTTTTCTGCAATTTAAAAAATCTCTCAATAAATGAATAAGAAATGCTCAATAACTCTTTGATTCGGATAAAACTAACTTAAAGTATCCGCGAAGCATACACTATTTTGTGAATTTAGAATAGGAAATTAAATGCAATACATGTTATGTGACTTGCAGGCTTGCAGCTCCATGATAACCGATTTCATTCTCTTTTTTATAATAGTTCTATAACTATAAAGGTTAAACAGCATATAGTTCAGAATTATATAAAAAGTTTTAGCGGCGACGGCCCATAAGTCTTCCCAGGTATATTTAATATAAAGAACATCAAATACCTGTAACAGCAGATCTTCCTCACTAGTAAGTGTTTCAGATTCAAGTATTGAGGCTGCAAGAGGAAAGTTAAACAAAGATAATGTCATTACCAATCAGTTGCTCATATATTTGTAAAACAATATTTTCTTGAATTCGAACAACTAGATCATTGCACAGAGTTCACCGATTTACCAAAAGAAAAAAAAGCTTGAATCTACCTATAGCCTCTCCTTTAAATTAACAAAATTAGACACTCGTACTATATCACCGTGTATGTATCTTCTTGATATCGTTCTTACTAATAAGATGTCACTGTGCATCTGTTGGGGGAAGGTGGAAAAGTCAAAGCTGTTGGGTTTAAAATACTATTACTGGAACTCGTCTACTTGCATAGATGTTTAAGAAGGTAAACCTTATAATAGCCTTCCGGATGTAATGAAAGCAGTTAAGCTAAAATATTAAATGCCGTGTTCTAAGGAGCTTACAAAAACTAAGATTCTATCTGAGCAGGTATATTGTTAAAAGACAAATTCACAATAGCAGCTTAGACAAGTTGTTTAAAAATCTACAAACAGTATGTGCTATGGGCCTATGGCTGTAGGATTGATTTGGTGGCGTGTAAATCTAAAGCATAATAAACATCTTTAAGGCACATAGATACAATTACAAGTATAACTGTAGTAAGGAAGTGGAACAAGCATAAATCATAGCATCAGATATTGGCTATGTTTTCCGGGCCCAAGCTAGCTCCTTCGATAATCTATAAATCTATAATGAGCCCACAACTCCACGAGCAGGGTAGACAATAACAAAGGGACCTCATTTAGACACCGAAATCTTAATAAGGTCTTTAGCATTTCTAACTATGACTATAGATTATAGAATTCCTAATTATCTCAAATATTGACTCATATTCTGTGACTATGACAAAATACCTGGAAAGTTCTGAGAAGTGCACGGAACCTTTAGCCTCGCTGCTCTATGCTCAATTGCTGGTTTTATAGTTCCAAAATGATCACATTTAAGCATATTAACTCTTTTCGTTTTCTCAAACCTATTAGATAACCTCATGGAACTGCTCATTGTTGGAACCGTTTTATCTGAACTAATCCATGTTGTCAAATGTAAGCCTTGGATAACTTTGGCCTCCATTCTTTCTGCCTTTTATAATACAAAAAGTCTTAATTTTTTTCAAATACGTAAACCCTTATATTCTTCACAACCGCACAATCGACCCTTCTGACACAATTTCCCTGCAAAAGCAAGCCACCCATTATGTTATTGCACGGGGAAGCCTAGCCACATAAGGAACTTCAATTACACTAAGACTTAGGTAAAAAGGCTAATAACGATAACACCCATTTTATGATTTTATATTCTATCACATTTCCTCGAAGCAAGGCGGAACTTAAGCACATATGAAACCCGATTATCGTGTTCATTGAGGTGGCAATTTGGGCCCAAAATTATTAAAAAAAAAAAAAAAAAAAAAAAAAAAAAAAAAATAGGCTACTTTGTAAAAGACTTGGGCACATTTAGCCCCTCCTTTTTTTGAAATGGGTATATTTTCTCTTAATTGGAGAATATTATAATCATTTTTAAAGAAAAACTAATATATGCAATATATTTAATTTTTTAAATATAAATAAAGTATAGTACGTTTTAAGGAATTTATTTCTGTCATTTTTTGTCTTCTATAAATCGATTTGTATAACATGTGCCCGTTTGGCCCGTGACCGTGCCCGCCCGTTTTGCCACCTCTACATGTTGATAAAAATGTTTTCATAACTAGCAATTCATTTTCAGAAATTAAAAATCCTACAGTCTTCAATAAAGAAAACAGGGCATCGAATTGTTAATTAATACTACGTAATACAGAAACAACAAGAACACTAATAAATCAAATTGTGTAATTGCAATGAAATGTTAACATACCTGAGTTGTGACGAAATGAATGAAAAGCAGGTTGAGAGGGTTGAATTTAAGAGTTTATATATTGAGTGTGTGTGTGTGGGTTTGGTGAGTTTTATTTTGAGCTTAATCCTACCAACCCCCACTTCCCACCAAACTCTCTTGTTCAGATGCAAATTCATTATTTATTTATTTTTTTCAACTTACCATTTATTTTACTACTATAATCTATAATTTCATAAATGAACTAGTATAATGTAATTCGAATATAGTGTGTGATATATGGTTGAAAAACAAAGAATGTATGTTTTTCATTGCAAAAAACGGAAAACCTTTTTATTTATAGACAAATACTTATGTCAATTTTAGTACGGATGTTTAGTGTTCGAACTTCGATATTAGTGTTAAATCACATGTGATATGTAATTCGAATTTTGATACAACTAAGAAAACGTAAAAAAAACGACCAAAATACATTTTGTTGAAAGTATATATCAAAGTGTCCATCTATTGAAAGATAATTAAATGTTGGTCGTGACAGTATAATTTGTTTTATCTAACGATCAACGGTTCATGAGATATTTGAATTATAAAAATTGGGTTGTAATTCAATTTTTAATTTAAATATTAATTGATATCTTCTTTTTTTCTCAACAAGATAATGAGTGGCTGAGATTTGTCTTTTGGTATGTGAAAAAGATTTTGTAACGGACGTAGGTCTTTGACTACATCACCGAAACCGGGTTCATGTGTCTGCTATCATGCACTATGGTAACGGGTTTATTTTGGCGATATGTAATATTACAAATATTATGGGAGAGTTTATTGAAGGATGTAATTTCTCATGTGGCGATTCTCTGTTGGTAACTCACATTACATATGTGGTTTTACGCCACTAATCCTGAGAGGAACCGATTAATTTAGTTTAGGGATATTTATGGTTTTTTTGGAGCACATCTTTTATATGAGTATAAAAGAATGCATAGGGAGAATGTGAAGAGAAGCTAAGAGAGTAAGAGCTGTAAGAGCATTGGGTACCTTAACGTGAACCCACGTTATTCCTTAATTTTCCGGCGTTATTGGGTGCGTTAAGGTACCGGTGCCCGACATTATTGGCACGACGTTAAAGGAAGAAAGGAGAAAGGAGAAGAAAGAGTTCAGGCGGGATTTTACAATTCAAAAAAAATCATTTTAACCCCCTTAAAAAAGTCTAGCTTGTGATTTGTATCTTTTAGTAAAGAAAGAAAGTAGATATCTTTAGTCTTCGAGTTTACACTAGCAGATTCACAATCCGTTTATTAAATTTCAACGTTAAAGCAACATTACACCAAGTTACAAACGATACAGGAAACAAATAAACACGATACGGAAAACACAAAGACACGATACGTAAAACAGAAAGACAAGATACCGAAAACAGAAAGACACGATACGGAAATACTTAACATAAAACACCATTACTCATCGTCTCTGTCCGATGTCCACGTGTTTCTTAGAATGAACCACACATGTTGATATTTTATCCCTCCTCCATGGCGTTCATGATAAATTTGGTTTGCATTGCTGAGACGCTCAGGATCTTCACTTGTACGCAACAACTCTTTGTAAATAGCATTATACCTACGACATTCAAGGTTGATTCTACTCCATTGAGCCATAATACTATTTTTATTACGGTGCTCACCGTTAGTCTGATCGTTGAACCTTTGTGTAACGTCATTCCAGAAAGAACGTTCACAAGGTCTCTAGATTCGTGAACTTGAAGCCATACGTTACCTAGCAAGCTTTCTTCTTCCATTGACCAACGATTATTCATTGTGAAATGATGTAGATATTGAAGAGTGTGAAAAAATGAATGGTATGGTATGGTATTAATAGGGGTTTATTGAAGGCGGGATAAGTTTTAAATTCAAAATTCAAACAGAAGGCGGGATACATTTTAAATTCAAAATTTGAACAGAAGGCGGGATAATATAACGGAAACAATCCATTAATTATTTTATTGAGATTCAAACTAGCCGTTACAGGTTCAACATAGGGAAAAGGATAAAAACGATACGGAATATAAATAAACACGATACATAAATACATAAACACGATACGTGATACAAATCACACAACACCATTAACCATTTCAACGATTCCATGTGTAGTTATTTCTCAAAACCTCCCACACATGAACGTATTGGAAGGTTCTCACATGGCGTTGTTGGAAAATGGTCTTTGCAATATTGAGACGTTCATTGTCAGAGACCCCGAGTTGAAGCTGCAACTGATTGTATGGTGTGTTATTTATAGGGGATACTAGAATTTTGAAATTTGAAAATCATAATTCAAATTTGAAAACCGAACGAGATTGTTTTAAAATTCAAAATTCAAATTTGAAAACCGAGTGGGATCTTTTAAACTTTTAAATTCAAACAGAAGGGCAACCTCATTTAAAACGTGTGCATAAACGTTTAAATTTCAAATTTCTAACAAGAGCGGGGTAAATTCAAATTTCAAATCCAAACAACGCCCCTATAAATAGCCATCCCCAGGTTATCACAATACACCCACAATTCACATACAAATACGTAATTCACAAACAATTCTTTCAAAACAATGTCTCACAACGATTCACCAGATAACGAGTCAGTTTACAACACCCCACCCGAAGATCTTTTCCCTGTATTCCCATACGACAATCAACCACAAAACAATCCACCACAAGATCTGTTTCCCGTCTTCCAATATGACAATCCACCCCATAACACTCCACCAGAATTTCTTTTTCCACCGGCAAACAATCCACCCCACTACAATCCACCGGCAAACTTTCCAGCGCAAAACCAACCCAATGCACGTGCGTTGACTGATGAAGAACTGTATGAGCAAGATATGCAAGAAGTGTTACGTGTTGAAGCAGAGGAAGAACGTTTGGCAAGAGCTCGTGAGGAGTACTTAAGAGCTAAACAGGCTCGGCGAAACCGTCGAGCAGAATGGCGAATACAAAATGGATTGCCCCGTGTGCCTTCGAGTGCCTCCTATTCGAGTCACGAGGGCTATGTGTCGGATGATTCATTTTCTTGATTCGTAGTTTAGTTTAATAGTAGTTTATGTTTAAGTATCGTAGTTTAATTTAGATGTTTTATGTTTAAGTATCGTAGGTTAATTTAGATGTTTTATGTTTAATTATCGTAGTTTAATTAACATGTTTTATGTTTAATTATTGTAGTTAATGTAATTTGTGTTTTATAAATGTTTATGTTATTTTTAAATGAAGTATTTGTTAAAGTTTGGGGTTGAAATTGATAATAATTGAGGTGAAGGTGAGTTAAGGTGAGTTATAGGTAAGTTAAGGTAAAGGGTGTTTTTTGGTGAGTTATTGTGAAAAGGTAAAAGCTGATGTGGCGCTGACGTGGCACTGAGTTATTGAATAACTCATGGGCAAGACACCTACTGCTCTAAGTGAGGAGTGTGTCTTCTTTACAGGGCTTAAAAACAAGGCTCGGTAAAGGTAAAGGACAGTCGGTCAAGGAATTGCCAAATGTCCTATGGGCTTATAGAACAACTGCTCGCGCATGGAATAAATGCACGCCTTTCAATCTAGTTTATGGCTCGGAGGCAGTTCTACCCCCAGAAATAGGTTTACCAACCTACCATATTAGAACTTTCCAACTGGCCACGAATAACATGAATCTCCGCCTTAACCTTGATTTACTAGAAGAGTGACGAGAGATTGCCTCATTACGGAATGCAAGATACAAAAGGCAAGCCGAAAGGTATTACACTAGTAAACATATATGGTCCGGATATATGGTTGACCGCAGAACCCACCTTCCGCGGTGAGGCTAACAGTGTTGTTTCCTTTCTTAGGATATATGGTTGACCGCAGAACCCACCTTCCGCGGTGAGGCTAACGGTGTTGTTTCCTTTCTTAGCAGCTACAACATTAAAGACATCTATTTAGTCAAGATTCGCCATACCAAGAGCTAGCCTAAACTAGGTCTTGTATTGTGTCCAAGTCTTGTATTGAGTATAAGTTGAATACGGGATTTGCTCTTTTTTGTTGTTGTTGCAATGCTACAATTTTAAGTGTTGTACAAATGAATTACTTGCTAAAATGAAAAAGGATAGAATGATAGATGAAGTAGTTATGCATAGACAGTGCAATGTTTGAGTTGATAATTTGATAAATACTGGTTTTTAACTAATACTCAAACACTTAAATCAATCTGGGCAAGACATTGTGAAAGGGTCTAATAAAGAAAAATCACTAATCATTAATGTAGCACATCATGACTAAGAACTAACAGTAAACCGCTTCATTTCGAGCTATAAAACACTGCAACAAAATCGTTATCCTTGAAATGGGACTTTGCACGAGTTATAGACAAACATTTGTCTGTACACCAATACCTCACCAAATAAAACCAATCTTGCCCCCTAAACGCAAAATAATAAGATTAAACACTCCTATGCATTCATGTATATCTCATGTCATCTTCTATCAAGTATATTTCATTTTCTCTTCGCTGCCAGATACAGGTTACAAGATCTTTAAGGTTTATGTTGTGCGTAAATTAATAAGCGGACAGAATGGTGAGGAGGGATGGGTTTCCCATTCACATGCACTTGCTCCGGAAAATCCACACGTATTGATCTAAACTGATAGTGCTGCAAGATATTATTTGCAAAAATTGTACCCTCATTAAAGGCACCAAAGATTAGAAAGCAGCTACTTTATGTACAACAGAAGGTGGTTTATCTTTTGAGTAATGAGAATATGTTTAGATTTTGAGAAAGAACAAACCTTTTCTTTCCATGAGAAATCATAGTTACGGAAATTTGGATCCAACAGAGTGATCTGGTCCCCTTCTTTGATCTGTATAAAGAAGTGACTAAATGTTAGAAACAGTAAGTTTTTAAAAAGTAATTGCTGCTTTTTGTTTCTCATATGGACGGAGATTCTCCTAAATCAACATACTTTTGCGTTTATGTTGTAAGAATACTTTCAAAGTCCCATCATATACACAACCACACAAAATATGGTAGTTACAACCCCTAAATTATTTATAAAACCACTGGGGTTGTGTTTTATCAAATCGCTGAACAGGTTAGAAAACCCCAGCCGGACCCACTTTGACCCATACCAAAAAAGAGACAATTTCAAGACGGATCCATTTTGACCCATTAGCCAACCCGTCCATCCTGCCACCTCCAATCCCCACACCTGATATGGAATTTTAACAGAAGCGCATCAAACTAGAGTTACTTACAGGGGAGTAACATTGTCATGCTTCATGAAGAAAAGTACTTTTCCCACTATTGCAATTGTCTTGTTAAGACCGTCCAACAGATTACCAACGGTGGCTCTCTTGTAAGATCGGTTCACTAGAAACCAAAAAGAAAAATACCAATATGAAACAATGTCATAACACAAGAGATTGTGTCTATTACAACTGGTAGAATTGGTAGCTTACATTTAACTTCAAGAAGANTTAAGACCGTCCAACAGATTACCAACGGTGGCTCTCTTGTAAGATCGGTTCACTAGAAACCAAAAAGAAAAATACCAATATGAAACAATGTCATAACACAAGAGATTGTGTCTATTACAACTGGTAGAATTGGTAGCTTACATTTAACTTCAAGAAGAGATGACGTCAAGGATGCAAGTCGTTTAGCCTTAATTTGTCCCTAGAAAACAAGTAGTATGATATCAAATACTCGAGCTTTATGATCATAAGTTGATTTTCATATTTATTTGGGCCCAAAACCAGAACAAACTGAAGAAAAAGTATGCGATTATACTAATGGATGGTAAGTCCACATGATACCAATACATGACAAAAGATTCATGGAGGTGAAACAGAAACATGCGGTATTTAATGTAAATAAATAATCTGATCACTCATTCCATCCATATCAAGAAACAGAAATCACCCTGAGATAAGGCTGCTGAAGATGGCCTAAACAGAGAAACTTACAGTAGCACAGTTAAACTATAGGTCTGGGTTCGACTTCATGCTCTCATCTTTCTCCTGTTACATCATGAAAAGCATAAGGTGGGAATGTGGGATAAGATTAGTTTATGTGATATCACAAGAGAATGGATTTATAAGAAGATTTTTCAAACATACTGCATTTTGGTATGCTTTCAGCGACTGCTGTAACTTGCTGTAATCCCATGCCCCCGTCACAAAGAAACACGTAAGACAAGCATTAGAATACAAAGGTCAGACCACTATTTCTACCTAGAACTTATAGCTTTTATTCTAACTATATAAGTTATGACTCATCTATGGGTTTTTAATAATTAGACGATAAATCTTACACAATGAATTTCCATCCTTGACATCTAAGGCAATAGCTTCCTTTGTGTGCTTTATGCTTTCAGCAACAATTTCCTCCTAATTATCCGCACCTATATGGATAATAAAAGGTCAAGAAACAGCTTAATGAGCAAACACAATATTTGTGAATTGTGATTTAGGAATCGTAAACAAAACAATATTTGTGATGATAAACAAGATTAAACAACCAATTTAAACAAGCACTGTATAAGCCATTACAATTAGAAATCTCGGAAGTTCACTAAGCGAAGAATTAGTAACGTTAAAGCAAACAGAAATATATGTAAATAACAACCTTGCTTAGAGCAAGGTTAAAGCAGTTCCTTGTTGCGGGCAGATCACCCTTTTTCCAAATACAATTTCCTAAGCATAGCCAAGCGTCTGCAAGAGATGGATTCAGCTTAACCTGCAAAAGCCAACAACTAATTCAAATTTAGAGAATGTATTCAAATAAGTGATTTCTACAATTCAAAGATCATGATCCTTTTAACTTACAGCTTTAGAAAGATGATCTTCTGCTTTTTTCGAATATTCGGGTAAGACATCTAACATCTTTCCTTTTAAGTATTCATATGTTGCACGCTGCGTAGGCAATTTCCTTTGTTCTGCACAGCATTATTGTAATAAACGAATTCATACATTACTACAGCTCATTAAACATTCAGTTGAACATCAGCTAGAGTTATTTAGGCTAGATCATATGTAGGTTTGAGACTCAATTAACCCTGTTAGCTTGTTTACAATGCGCAACATTATTGTAATAAACGAATTCATACATTACTACAGCTCATTAAACATTCAGTTGAACATCAGCTAGAGTTATTTAGGCTAGAACATATGTAGGTTTAAGACTCAATTAACCCTGTTAGCTTGTTTGCAAATGAGTATCAATCAAATACCAACCGAGGATGCTGCGCCTGGAAAACCCCATGGGCCCTGCACCATGGTGCTCACACCCTCGGGCTCCCACACGCATTGGCCTCATGTCAGTCAGGTGACAGATCAGACTCAGGAAACTATCCATGGGCCATAGTGTGCAACTGCAAGTATTTGGGATGGTATGATAAGTACTGGATTAATATGAATAAGAAATAGGATAGTTTTTATTGATAGTGGCCCGGTTCGAGAGGGACCTGATCTCCTTTTACAAGAGAAGACAACTATGACAAACTGAAGTGATAATCAGAATGATAAAGAGAGACCTGTTATTTATACTATATCTTATTCTTATAATTATGGTAACCGCTAAAATCAAGTGTGTTAATTGCTTCTTGATTTCTTAGTTAACAATCCCTGATTTCTTGGTTAACAATCACTTATTTGAGTAGATTCCTCCTAATTTCCCTCCACCTTTTTTCCCTCTATCCACTTGTAACTGGTCTTGATTTGACCCAACTTGACCCGACCCGGTGAGAACCCGGTTTGTATCATGGTGCTATGGTTAAAAGCCTGTGGTCCTTATTTCTACCTGCTCATCTGTCATTTCCATACTTTCTCCATCCAAAGAAAAGTAGGCTCCACACTTTTTCATTTTCATGAAACTGGGTCTTATTAAGATGACTAATATATTTGATGTTTCAACGTATGCGATAGCATTTAGTTAACTCGTACCTAATTATAGGTAAAACCGCAGATTAGTATGTCTATAAACTTCCTCTAGACTTAAAGCGGCCAAGCATTATGGCCGATAGATGTTATTGTCTTGCTACTATCTCACTGATCTTATCGATCCTGTCCACCGGAGCATTTCAGGACATGGGATACTCGTCAATTTCACAGTCCTGTAAAACTGAGATCTAATAATCAGATATATAAGTCCTAAAAATCATGTCTACCCTTTCATCACCGCAAGTTCTGCAACAGTGTCAATTTGTACTATAAGATCCATCCTTCCTTGTACTCCAAGGTGATTTTCCAACTCTTCAAATTTACTTTTGTCACCTTATCTAGTTTCATCAACGGCAAAATGCATACAACAGAAATAAACTTTGTCACTGACAGCAACCAACTCTTACCTAATAGAATCCAATGTGTCATTTATTACTGCATAACAACCTAGTATAACACACAGGTTGCTAAAACTGATAAGTACCTAATACTAACAAGTCAGTTGCTATTTGGGACAGAACGAGTCAGGTCGCTATAATCATGAAAAATGGCAACATTATGCGCAAACAACATTGTACATTTTGAGCCAATTAACACCACTAAAAACAGTGTACAAAGATTTTCTAAACAAAATAAAGCAGAGCCAGGTATTTTCGACTTTTTTTCTTCCCCGGCCTCTTGCACCTTTATTATTTCTTTTGTACATTGTTCCCCTAAATCATATATGTGCTACACCATTGATAGACCCTAACAGTTTCCGTGCCTATATGCTCATATACTTATATTTATAAAGTGTCGCACATTGCTGAATATATATTTTCAAGACTTGATTTGCATGCCACAATAATCACTTACCTTCCAGAAACTATGTTATCCATAGGAAGCCCCATGTTCTGTTGCACTCACTTAATGCCCACATGTCTGCACAAATGGAAGTCGCAAACTTCAACCTAAATTAATTTCACGTGACAAAAAAGTTTAACAGCTGCCCAAACCATATATGCTCATATACCTATAGTTATGAAGTGCCACACAATGTTGAATATATATTTTCAACACTTGATCTGCATACCACAATAATCATTTATCTTGTAGAAATTATGTTATTCATAGGAAGGCCAGTGTCCTATTGCACTCACTTTTCATGCCCACATGTCTGCACAAATGAAAGTCCCAAACTAAAACCTAAATTAATTTCATGTGACGGGACAATTTAACAGCTGCCTAAACCACTTTCTCATTTTGAAGAGAAATGGCTGAAGAAAGGAAAGACACATCGCTCCCTACAGCTGCAGGAACAATGGCAACTACTGAAAATGAAGCTGGTAAACAATCCTGGGACACAGGAAAGGCAATTGTTACTGCATAAAATGTCGTCGACCTTATGGATCTGAAACCTTCAGATTTAAACAAACCACTAGAAGTAAAAGTGTACAGAAAATGGGCTTCAAGGAATGTGCCAGACCCGAATCCAACAGGATTGTGCTTCATCCTTTTGGACAAAAAGGTTTTTCACTGCCATATACAAACTTAGCAAAACCAAATATTACACGCAAAGGTTTTTAAATGATACTAAACAAACCTTTAATACACGATATATGCAGGGTAGTGCCATACAGGCAAAACATACAATTGTGGGACATGAGGGAGTTCGATGCCAAGCTTTAAATAAACTCATGTTACCGAATCCAAGGATTTGGATGCAAAAAAACAGACAAGTTGCAAGAACTCTCGACAACAACATAACGCTACTGTTTGGCAGGTACCCCTAGGTTACTCCTATAGAGGACAATGGATTTCAACTCCACTATTTCAACTTCGCAGCGTATAAAGAAGTAGGCCGTCGAGCCGACGCCAGAGATTCTATTCTGATAGGTATATCACATCAATAAAAAAAAAATCTTTCACACATGCCATACATTAACACCTAAACATTTGCTAGCAGATTACATAGGAATTATTTGCAACATCAGAAACATAAGGGAGTTCAGAGATTCAACCCTCAATCGTAAATCACGCACAACCATTGAAATACAGAATCTAAAGTACACTTACCTAATTTCACATAACACATTCTCCTAACATTTTCAAAAAACTTAACAATCAAATTTTAATTGCAGTGGTAATAGCATTACATTTACACTATGGAACGAAATGGCGACAGGATTTGAAATCAACACTTGCACGGACGTTGAACAACCTGTCATCGTAGCCGTAAGCTCCTGCTGGGCAAAACGGTTCGCAGGTACATACTAAAATAGGTCAACAATAGATTAGGACAAATGCCTCGTTAACTTATTTGACAAATGTTGTTGAAACAGGGGGTTACAACTATCGGCGACACCAGCAACCAGCTACTACTTAAATCCCGAAGTGCAAGAAGCCGAGCACATAAGCCAAGTGTGAGTACAAAACATGAAGTAAACAAACATACTGGCCCAAAAACCACCAAAAGCTATTAACATATGATTGTAGTCTGAATAGGTACGTGGAATTCATGGGTCCGAACCCCCCTTTTGATGCTTCCATCAAGTGAACCACATAACACGAAAAGGGAAAGGTAAACGTGCTAATGGAAATGAATCCCGACACTCATATGGTATGCCCCATTGTCGTAAACCTTAATCTTTGCACCAACCTATACTGAACATCTGCATTATTTACCATAGAAGCGGTCATTACAAAAATAGAGGAATCGAAATGCTGGTATTTTAACAGATGTCGTACCTGTCACACGAAGATAAATGATGGATTCCCGCACTGGCATTGCCAACTTGTTGGCAATGACAGTGCGGGAATCCATCATTTATCTTTGTGTGACTAAATACCTGCCTTTTCGATCCGTCTATTTTTGTAATGACTGCTTCTGTGGTAAATACTTGTTGCTAATATAGTGTGGTTGATGCAAGAAGCAATCAAAGACCAACACACTGAAAGTAGAGAAGATTAATCAAACGAGAATAGGGACAGAGACCAATGCTCTGCTGTTCTTTTATTTCAGATAAGTATTTTTTTAACAATGAAAAGGTATCCCCATTAGAAGTGATGGAGGTTATTTATACAATGATTAAAGACTTGAAATTTTAAAACGGGCAATGACTTTTGGGATTCTAATCCCATGCACTATTCATGACATCATACTCCCCTGCGAAAAGAAGATTCGCCCTCGAATCTTGCTGGACATTCTGGGTCTCTTCCAACTCATTGTCTGTGACATATGGGGATAAATCTGCTACATTGAAGGTTCCAGAAACATTTTATTCACCATGTAGTTCAATCTTGTAGATGTTGTCATTAATCCTTTTTAATACTCGAAATGGTCCATCTGCACGCAGTTGTAATTTGCCAAACTTACCAGCTGGGAAACGTTCCCTTCCGAGTCGAATCCACACCATGTCTCCCTCTTTAAATATTACTTGCTTCCGACGCTTATCCACCAGCTCCTTATACTTTGTATTTTGCTTCTCGATATGTTCTCGAGGGTTCATTCGATAGGCAGCTTTACATGGTATTGTTGTGCCTGGTTTAAAATCAATGCAATGTTGTATGTTCCTCATGGGGGGTAGACCTGATGGTAATTCTTTGGGTACCACGCCAGAAAATTCTTCAAGTATCGGTACCACCTGTAATGGCACGCGAAACTCATTTGGATTTGACTCCATCATGACTAGAGCAAACACTTCCACTGTTGTGGGTATCTCAGCCATAAGTGCTACGCGAAACGAGAAATGATTCTTCGTTTCCTTTCGCAAATCAGAAGGTCCAAGAATAATAGTAACTCCATCTTTTTGAAAGGTATAGGTATTTTTAAACCCATCATGCTTAGTCTTAAGATCAAATTGCCACGGCCTACCGAGTAAGATATGACACGCATCCATTGGAACCACATCGCACCAAACCTCGTCGTTATATTTTTTTCCAATTGAGAATTTTACCAGACACCATTTTGATACTTTCACTTCATTCCCCTTTCGGAACCATGACAACCTATAAGGTTGAGGATGTTGTTCGGTTTTCAGTGCCAACTTACTAACCATTGTTTCAGATACCACATTCTCACAGCTACCACCATCTATGATAATGTTACAAATTTTACCTTCACATGTGCAGCGAGTATGAAAAATGTTATGCCTTAACCACGATTCATCTTCTTTTACCACTGCACTCATGGTTCGCTTGATTACCAGTACCTCACTCGTTTCAGCATATGTTATCTCTTCTTGGTCCAACGTCATTTTCTCATGCTCATCATCATACTCGTCAAACATTGGCACATCATCTTCTTTAACAAAAGTAACCATCTTTTTATTTGGACAATCGTTGGCAAAATGCCCAAGGCCTTGACACTTATAACACCGTTTACTCATTGATGTCCCTCCTCTGCTAGAATTAGGATCATAAGTTGATGTTGTGCTGGAGTTTCGAGTTTGGGTTGAGCTCGAGCTTGCAACTTTCTTGCCCGTGTCAGTTCCCGCTGATTGGCTCTGAAACAGTCAACAAAAGTCAACCAAGGAATTGGTCAACTAAAGTCAACTATCTAAGAGCTCAATGCAAGTGTCCAAGGAGTATAGAATATTCCTGGGTCGTTTATTCCCCAGTGAGGTGTGAATTGTATCAAAAACGTGTTTGTGATCGGGTGAATTTGGACAGTAAAGGGTTTGAGTTGATTACACTAAGGAAATAAAAATGAAATGGCTTAAACAAGCTATAAGGACAAGATTGTGAAATAAAATTACCTAAGAACGTTTACAAATCTAAGAAACGCGAAAGTTAAAAAAAACTACATTAACGTACAAAATAAAACGCAAGTTTAAAGAAATANTTGACAAGTTTTGAAAGTTGGGGGACTGAAACTGCCAATTATGCAAACTTTGTTCGTTTTTCATTTGTTTTTACTTATTTTGCATCTAAAACATATAAAACACAATTTTGAAATATTTTTAGTATTTTGCTGCATTTCTGAGTGTTTTTGTATGTTTTGCAGTTCAGATTTTGCCAAAAATGATGAGTGTTTGAGCACTCATCACCCGCAAAATGTCCTGAGAAGCGAGCATTGGTATTATTGTTATTTTTTCTCTTCTGTTGTAATTCAACCTTTCGAGCTAATCGACATACATCATTATATGACAAATACTGTTGAACAGAGATTTCGGGTTTTAATGCTGCTAAATAACGAGCAATAGTTTCTTCTTCCTCCTCAACCACATCACAACGTAGTCTCAAACGATCAAACTCGCTAGTGAATTCTTCAACTGAGATACTTGTTTGTTTATAATTATGATACTCGATGAAAGCTTCTTGGCGATATTGTACAGGCAAAAACTTAGCCATTAGCTTCTTTTTCATCTTACTCCAATTCACTATCTTAGCCTTACCTTCCCTAGTACGTTGCCTTACGACATGTTCCCACCAAATAGAGGCATTCTTTTTTAATTTAATTGCCACTAATTTTACCTTTTGTTCATCACTTAGGTTTTTAATATCAAAAACTCGCTCAACTGTGTATAACCAATCAATAAACTCATCGGGATGCAAATTACTTTCAAAGTCGGGGATGTCGACTTTCACACCAAGGTTCTGAGGAAAGTTGTAACGTCCCGGCCTGAAACGGCGATCTCTATTGGGCCGATTAACCTCCATGGGTTTTCATCTTCCTCATTGTTGCTCTCGGTTGAGTTGATGTCTGATCCCTCACTTTCTTCATCGCGATAAGCCTCGCAAAAATCATCCAATCTGGCCTGTGCTAGCAGGCGTTCCAATTCTCGGATTCGTCTTCCTTGAGCTGCGATCTCGAGATCCCGCTGGTCCCTACTGTTTGGTCGTGGTTCTTCCTCATTGCGGTCGGCACCTTGACGAGGTTGCCCACGCGCATATCCACCTCGACGCCCTCGACGACCACGGGGTTGTTCTTTTGCCATCAATACGATTCAAAGCCACCAAAAGCTCTGATACCATATGATGCAAGAAGCAATCAAAGACCAACACACCGAAAGTGGAGAAGATTAATCAAACGAGAATAAGGACAGAGACCAATGCTCTGCTGTTCTTTTATTTCAGATAAGTATTTTTTTAACAATGAAAAGGTGTCCCCCATTAGAAGTGATGGAGGTTATTTATACAATGATTAAAGACTTTTGAAATTTTAAAACGGGCAATGACTATTGGGATTCTAATCCCATTCACTATTCATGAAATCAGTGGTAAATACTTGTTGCTGATATAGTAAATACTTGTTGCTGATACAGGTAAATGCAGATGTTCAGTATAGGTTAGTGCAAATATTAAGGTTTTTGGAAATAGGGCATACCATATGAGTGTCATGATTCATTTCCATTAGCACGTTTAATGGCATGGGACCTTTCCCTTTCCGTGTTCTGTGGTTCACTTGATGGAAGCATCAAAGGGGGTGTTGGACCAATGAATTCCGCGTACCTGTTCAGACGACAATCATATGTTAGTAGCTTTTGGTGGTTTTTAGGACAGTATGTTTGTCTACTTCATGTGCTGTACTCACACTTGGCTTATGTGCTCGGCTTTTTACACCTGGGATTTAAGTAGTAGCTGGTTGGTGGTGTCGCCGACAGTTGTAACCCCCCTTTCAACAACATTTGTCAAATAAGTTAACGAAGCATCTGTCACAATCTGTTGTTCACCTAGTTGAGTATGTACCTGCGAACCATTTTGCCCAGCAGGAGCTTACGGCTATGATGACAGGTTGTTCAATGTCCATGCATGTGTTGATTTCAAATCTTGTGGCGATTTCGTTCCATAGCGTAAATGTAATGCTATTACCACTGCAATTAAAATTTGAGTGTTTAAGAATTTTGAAAATGTTAGGAGAATGTGTTATGTAAAATTAGGTAAGTGTACTTTAGATTCTGTATTTCAATGGTTCTTCGTGATATACGATTGGTGGTTGTATCTCCAAACTCCCTTATGTTTCCGATGTTGCAAATAATTCCTATGTAATCTGCTAGCAGATACTTAGGTGTTAATGTATGGCATGTGTGAAAGATTTTTTTTATTGATGTGATATACCTGTCAGAATAGAATCTCTGGCATCAGCTCGATGACCTACTTCATTATACGATGCGAAGTTGAAATAGTGGAGTGGAAATCCATTGTCCTCTATAAAAGTAACCTGGGTGTACCTGCCAAACAGTAGCGTCATGTTGTTGTCGAGATTTCTTTGCCACTTGTCTGTTTTTTTGCATCCAAATCCAAGATTTGGTAACATGAGTTTATTTGAAGCTTGGCGTCGAACTGCTTCATGTCCCACAATTGTACGTTTGCCTGTATGGCACTACCCTACACATATCGTGTATTAAAGGTTTGTTGAGTATCAGTTAAAAAACCTTTACGTGTGATATTTGGTTTTGCTAAGTTTGTATATGGCAGTGACAAACCTTTTTGTCCAAAAGGATGAAGCACAAACTTGTTGTATTTGGGTCTAGCGTGTTCCTTGAAGCCTATTTTCTGTACACTTTTACTTCCAGTGGTTTGTTTAAATTTGTAGGTTTCAGATCCATAAGGTCGATGGCATTTTATGCAATTACAATTGCCTTTCCTGTGTCCCAGGATTGTTTAGCAACTTCGATTTCAGTAGTTGCCATCGTTCCTGCAGCTGTGCGGAGGGATGTCTTTCCTTTCCTCAACCATTTCTCTACAAAATGACAAAGTGGTTTGGGCAGCTGTTAAACTGTTCCGTCAGATGAAATTAATTTAGGTTTCACTTTGGGACTTTCATTTGTGTAGACATGTGGCATGCAAAGTGAGTGTAATAGGACACTGGTATTCCTATGAATAACATAATTTCTGTAAGATAAATGATTAAGGTTCGTTGGTATTACGCCTTAGAAACCATTCCTTGTCTTTTTTTGACCACACAAATTCGGAAGGGAAGTTCAGATACGTGAGGTGTCTACCTATGATCGAGAAAGCATTGAACTTTAACCATTGGGTGAGATTGGTTTTCTGTGTCCCGGGGTTGTCGACTATGGATTGGAGTTGCTGTATGTTCCTGAATGCGACTCGTTGCATGTTTTCTAAGTGGACTGCCAGTATCTGAGTCGGTTCTCTGTTGTGAATATCAAAATTTAGGATTCACCGACATGCTTCATGAGGCCTATGTATCTGGCGTCCACAAAACTTTTTATCTCGTCAACTCGTGCAGTCTGTGAAGTATTTGAAGAACTTGTAGCCTATGAAGCAATTAATCAAAATATTCTCAAAGTTTGCAATCCATATTCTCGAAAAACTCGAATCACTTATGTTGCTTCAGTTGTGTGAATTGTATTTGAAGAAAAGTGTGTATGCTTAAAGTTTCAAAAGGACTACACATGCGAAAATCCTAGCACGAATCTATAGTAAATTATATATATGCAATGACTATTTTACATTATTATATAAACATGCCATGTTTACAAAAACGAACTTTTGCTCCAAAAAAGAAAAAACGCACGCAGCGATGACAAACAAGCCCCGCCGAGTAAGCCCATATACTAGGAACGTGTTACCGAGTACGTATAAGTGCGTTGGTTATTTGTGGAGCTCGTGATGTAACTAGATTGTTGGGTTTTAAGTTAACTCTACTCTACTGCTGGCAGACTACTCTACTGCTGGAACTCTACTGCTGTAACTCTGCTGCTAAGTGATAAGACTGTATATGCGTTTTGTAATTATAGTAAAGATGTCTTGTAAATATTCTATTGCATTAGAATATCTTGTCTTGTGTAGGAAGTTGTCTGTAAACCTTTAGGGTTCCTTAGTGTATAAAAGGACATCCTAGGGTTGGTCTAGAGTACGAATTATTCTAAGAAAACAGTTTCCATGATTTTCAAAGGAATTGAATGATCAAGTCCATAAAACTGATGCATAAGGTTGAAATATGATCACACAAACTGATTTAAGCTCAAGGATACCAACTTTAACAACAGACACTTAAGAATTTACCAAATGCTATTTTGACAGTTAACTTAAGAAACTAAGCAACTTTGAAAACCACTGAACAAAAGCTAACCACAATACAATATTTAAGAACAACTATGCCAAATAAGCTTACAAACATCAAATGAGCAAAGTTTAAGCAGTTGAACAGTAAATCACTAAAAATTGTAAAAAAGGGCTTACAAAGGATTCAGGGCTGAGGAACATGAACCAAAGAACCAAACTTATTCTAACAGCTTCCAGATAAGCCTCTAAACCATAGCAATCCAAATTCAACCAAAACCCTTGCTTCAATCTTTCTAAAAACTGATTTTTAATTTATGAGCTATTTTTGATGAATTATGAGTAATTTATGGAAACTAAATTACAGGTCCTCAAAATGCAATCAAAGCTTCAAAAAGCTTATTAGTGAACTGAAATGAGCTTAACTGAGCATTAAACAACAATTTTTAACTTTTCTTAAAGCTAAAATTGAGATTTCAAATAAAATTGACATAATAAATTGAATATTAAAAAAATTGAATGGATTGTGGAAAATAAACTTCAAATAAACTGGAAATGGTTAATATACAACTTACAAACTTGAATTTGCACTAAGGAAATGAAGTTTATACTAAAACGACATAACTATATTTAAACTACAATCTACTATTAGCTACTAACTCCTTTTTCCTCTGCCTTTTCTTCACTTATATATAGCCCTGAAGGTGTTTCTTTTGATTCCCACTTCACATGTGGACCCCTTGGATTAACTTGTTTTGATCTCAGCCTTTACAAACCCATTTTGGCGCAAAAGAGTAAACTGCAACTTGAGGTGGTTTGGTGGGTTTGGTGAAAGTATATTGGTTGGATGTACTGGGGGAACAAGGAGGAGTGTTTGCAGGCTATGGAGGTGAAGGTTGAGGGAGACAAAGCTCCCTGGTTTTAAGGAGGGATATTAGAGGTTAGGGATGGGTTGACTTGGGGTTTGACCGGGTTATTATAAACGGGGTTTTGGGTTGTGTTGGCACATGTAGGTTGGCAAGGGTATGGGGTAAAGGTTTAATGGGTTTGGATAACTGGGTGGCTGTTTGTTTGTTTAGTTATAAATCATAAGGACCAAAGTGAATAATCCGAAACTATAGGGGCTGATTGAAAACTTTTTCCCAAAAGATACCATAAGGATTAACTTGCCAAGCTTAATAACCCAAGGACCATAAAATGTTATTTTTCCACTTTTTAAAATTCCCGGGGACTAAACTTGCCAAAATTCAAAGTTGAGGGGTTAAAAGTGGAAATTTTTACCAAAGAATCTCAAGGACAAAATTGACAACTAAAATTATTTTAGGGACCTTGAATGATAAACTCCACAATTTTGGATTTTTAGGGACTAGTTTTTGCAAATTTTTGAAAGTTGGGGGAGCTGAAACTGCCATTATGCAAACTTTGTTCGTTTTCATTTGTTTTTTACTTATTTTGCATCTAAAACATGATAAAACACAATTTTGAAAAGTATTTTTAGTAATTTGTTGGCTGCATTTCTGAGTGTTTTTGTATGTTTTGCAGTTCAGATTTTGCCAAAAATGATGAGTGTTTGAGCACTCCATCACCGTACCTTGGTATGCACTCCCCATCTTTAGTGCATTATTGTGACAACATTTGTTAAACCCTTAGTTAATTGTTCTTATTACTTACTGGTTGCTAAGTCGAGTCAATATCCTTGTAGCATAATTGTTTTAGGACGATTGGGACTCATGGGTTCTTAATGTAATGGAGTAATGGGGAAGAAGTCAATTATTACCCCCATATGTGCCGTTAATATTTAAGTACTCAAAAGTTTTTCAGATATCTTAATTCGAGATTAGAATAGTTATTGTAAAGTATGTAAAAGTTCAGTGTAAGGGGAGAACCGAGGCCTCTATGATGTATTATTTTGGATGGTAGGACAAGAGTGTATGAAAAAAAAATCGAAAAAATAAGAAAAAAAAAATTGGAAAAAGAAAAGTAGAAAAAACATACGGACTACCATCCCGTTTCATTTTATCTTTATTTATGTTTTTGTTATTTTCTTATTAGCTTAAGTCGAGTCGAGCCTTGGCTTAGCAACGCCACTTCGTGCATGTATTTGATCAAGATAATTAGCTCGCCACCACTAAAAATACCCTTTATTCCAACCAAACCGTGTTTATCATATCCCTACACCTAACATTATAACCCTTTGTAAAGCCCTCTTTGATAGTTTATCTTAGGTGCTTACGCCTAGTGGAGGAGGTTTTTTATCCTTTCCCAAGCCTATGGTAATCTATTTGCTATGACAGGTAGTGAGTGATATTTCTTCCATTTCCATCTAGTTATACAGGTTTATAACACCCGAGAGATGAGAGTATCCAAACACTATTTGTGAGGTGCTAGTGTATGATTTCCGTGCTTATTATGACTAGGGTTGAATGACTATTTGTTGTAATTACTTTTATATTCATGTTAAATGACCCCTACCATAGTTGTTGGAAGGATTGTTGTTGAAGGTACGGTTTGTTTGAACCGTTGGGTTGAAAATGATTAGGTGGGTTGGAGGAATTGGTTTGTTGTGCATTTTGGTTTTGCTTCCACCTAGGGTTTGGGTGATTTCTCCATGAGGGGTTGTAATAGTCACCGTAATGTTTGGCTCGGGTTTGAAAGTGTACCACTTGTCTCCCGCTCCGTCGGTACGCGAGGATGCGTAGTCCGCAAAAGCTTGTTCGGGGAGTTCCATGCAATCACGAGTGTCGTGGGGACCACTACATAATTCACATAAAGAAGTGATTTTGTTCACTTGGCTTGAAGGTTTAGGAGCCTCGTAGGATTTCATAAGAAACTTGACTTGGTCTTCAAGTTCTATGATCCTACGGTCGGAAGTGCTTGAATTATTCGAAGGTAAAGATATTGCCTTGACTGTTTTATTCAAATCACGGGGATCATTCCAACTTTCGTTGTCATAGAGAGCAAGATCTTCTAGGAGATCCCATGGTTGTTCCGCACTTAGATCACGTAGCTTACCACCGGCCGCTTGGTCAATGGTTTGCCTCGTGGGGATATTGATATGGTCATAGAAGATATGGACTTGGAGCCAAAGGTCTATGCCATGATGAGTGACTTTTTGGAGTAAGTCCTTGAATCGAGTCTATGCCTCGTAGAGGGTTTCGCCTTGACGTTGTTGGAACGCCAAGATATCATTCCTTAGCTTGTTAGTTCTTCCCGGTGGGAAAAATTGAGCCAAGAAGCGAGTTGTGAGATCATCCTAAGAGGTGATGGATCCTGCGGGTAGACGCTCTAGCCACTGACTAGCATGGTCTCGCAGAGAGAATTGGAAGAGACGTAATCGGGTAGTCACTCGAGTTTCAACATCAAGGTCTATGGAATCTACAATTTTGAGGAAATCCTTGAGATGTTGATTTTGATCTTCGGAACGAAGTCCATGGAATGTGCATCCGCTTTGCACCAACCGGATGGTGTCGGATCGCAAGTGAGTGACATTGGCTCCTTGGGTGAGCTCAATGGTGTTTCGATAGCCATGGTGGCTAGGAAGGGAGTACTCTCCTAANTCTATGGAATCTACAATTTTGAGGAAATCCTTGAGATGTTGATTTTGATCTTCGGAACGAAGTCCATGGAATGTGCATCCGCTTTGCACCAACCGGATGGTGTCGGATCGCAAGTGAGTGACATTGGCTCCTTGGGTGAGCTCAATGGTGTTTCGATAGCCATGGTGGCTAGGAAGGGAGTACTCTCCTAAAGTACGGGCTCTAGGAGGTTGGTTTGGTTGTGGTGGTTGTTGTGGTGGTGGGTTGATGCGATCAAGGATATTACCACCTTCCATGATGTCGGATGGTAATGGTTACGAACAAAAACACGAAGAAAATAGATAGACTAAAGAGATCCTAGAAAAATAAAATAAAAATCTCACTAGAAAGGAATCTAGTGAGTGGACCTAATAAAATAAAAATTCAACCTAAACAATAACTATTCCCCGGCATCGGCGCCAAAAACTTGATGTGCGCGATTGCGACCACGCAACAGGTTTTACCTCTCAAGGGATCTCAAGAGGCTTACAACCCCACCAGGCAGTGTTCCTGACCGATGTAGTATAGTGTAGTGGTAAGTACGGGGGATTGATCGTTCTCCACAGGGAATAGTGTTCGTTAGGTATGAAAAACTACTCTAATAGGTCTAAGGGTGAGGGAAGATTATTTTTGTATTTTTTTATATTTTATGAAAGCAAGTAAAATCTCGGGTTTGAAGGAGTGGGCGGAATTAGTTGCTAGCCAACTAACCCAAAAACTACTATTGCAAATAAAATAAAATAACAAGAAAATAAAAGGTTGTGAAACTTATATGGAGACAAGTGTGTTTACTTAGATTTCCTTACTCCCTAACTATCTTTTACCGGTTAATTAGTGTGTATTAATTGCGTGGATGACGGGTGTATTCCTTAATACCATTCGTGGGGTGGCGTACGTACTTCCCCAACTCTATAAGCTCCTACTTCACTCCTATGTCGAGCCTGCTAGAAGCTCCTAACATGGGATCATTAGAATTCGCTCATGCATTAAATACAACCATAATAACCTAGTACGCATTGGTTCATATTTCTTAAGACGTTCAAGCAAGTTACTGTATAGGAAGTTAGCCAGTTTTTTTAAGCCTAACATCGATAAACAATCATCCAATACAAGTAATAACACACCAACAACCAATAATCAATAGTTAGGTTTCATTAGATCTAAGCAAACACAAGGTAAATCTAGCCTAGCATGTTAACTGAAAGACAAGCATAAGATATAATTAACCAACACATAGACATATTGATTAATTTGAATGGAGACTTATCTTTAATTGAACATGGAAGAGTCAAGGGTGAAAAACCCTTGAAAAAGCTGATAAAATCGTCTAGGGTTTGTTCCCAAAAAGTTGCACACTAATGAATAAAAAATAGAAAAGTATATATAGAAAATACACTCTGACGGCGTCAAGTTATAGGTCCTGACGCCGTCAGCTCGCCGCCATTAGGGTTCTCGGATGGCCTAGATCTACTTCTGACGCCGTCACTTGTAAAATAGCTCTGGGCCGTCTCTCTTTAGCATTACACCTGACGGCCTAGGATTGTTAACACCTGACGCCGTCAGGTGTAAATATCACAATTCTTGCTTAGGGCGTCACGTATAGTCAGAATCCACTCCTTTGTCTTGGTTGGCTGACGGCGTCACCTTGTGACTCTGACGCCGTCAGGAAGGATTTCCAGCACTCTTTTGAGACTTTGTCGTTTTCTTCACTTTATACTCCAAAAACGTCCAAAATGATGTGTTTTCCAGAATTCTTCTCAAAAGTACCTAAAATGACAAAAGGAACAATTTAGGGCAATATTTGATCATATTAACACGAATTAGGGCTTAAATGACCCTCTAAAATGAGTACACTTTTCACCTCATCAGAAAACTATTCCCATTACAACTTTGTGAACAACCACACCATTGGTTGTGCATGTTGTTGCCATAACTTCCATCTCATCTCATCTCTTAGAGATGAACTTCAATACATGTTTGGATATCTTGAGTACCTCCTCTCTCAACAAAACACTCAACCAACTCCTCTTGCTTCCATGCCACCATCGGCAACACCTTCGGTTCCACCTTCATCCTCACCATCATCCACTCCACCATCCAACTAGATGTTTTTCAAATGTCTAGTTCATGAATAATTAAGTGAGTGTTATGTTTTGGACCAAGCATGTAATGGGAGATGATTAGTTGTACTATTAGGGATTAGTATTGTTGTTTAGTGTTGTTGTTTAATGATGCTTTAGTTATGTGTTTCCTATGGTTGATCTTGTAAGATTGAATGAATGATGTTGTATGCTTTTCTTGCATGAAACGATTGATATGTTATGCTTTGTGTTATGATAATATGTAGTGATATTAGTCATAGTTAAACATGAAAATGGACTAAAATTACTCAACCTTAAAAAATGAGAAGTTGTTTAAATCATAACACATCTACCAACCAGTAAACCTACTGGTGGCGTTCCTTTAAAGGACTGGCGGTCCTTTATCAATTACGGGACCGTCCACCTATTTACGGGACCGTCCCTTGTAGTGCTAAAATTCAGATTCTACCTGCTATTTTCNCATGAAAATGGACTAAAATTACTCAACCTTAAAAAATGAGAAGTAGTTTAAATCATAACACATCTACCAACCAGTAAACCTACTGGTGGCGTTCCTTTAAAGGACTGGCGGTCCTTTATCAATTACGGGACCGTCCCCCTGTTTACGGGACCGTCCCTTGTAGTGCTAAAATTCAGATTCTACCTGCTATTTTCTATCTGATTCATGCTCTACATAATTGATTTCACACCCATATTTATTATGCTTTCTAATTGCTTTCATATATATATATATATATATATATATATATATATATATATATATATATATATATATATATATATATATATATATATATATATATATATATATATATATATATATATATATATATATATATATATATATATATATATATATATATATATATATATATATATATATATATATATATATATATATATATATACATATATATATATATATATACATATATATATATATATATATATATATATATATATATATATATATATATATATACATATATATATATATATATATATATGTATATATATATATATATATGTATATATATATACATATATATATATATATACATATGTATATATATATACATATATATATATATATACATATGTATATATATATACATATGTATATATATATACATATGTATATATAAAAATATAAACCCACGATCATTTTCTCTATTATTCTTAGATTGGAATTTCTTTCTCCTAACTGCTCCATGGCCGCCATTATTATCGTCATCATACAGAAATTAAAGGTAATTGTTATTTCCTTAATTAAGAATATTGATTTGATTCGGTTATCTGTGATTCGACTTTTGCAATGAAAAAACAAATAACATGATTCTTTTAATCTACATGTGAAGCCCATAATAATATGAAGACCATTATTCTCTCTTTCGTTGTCCTCTAATGTGTAGTTCTTCCAGATCTGGCCAATATGTATTTTTTGTGGCAAGTTGACGCACCATCAATAAAATCCCTTGCAATGATTGGATACGTAGTTATTTATATGAGGTTCGGTTAAAAAAAATCGGAATTGGTTCTACTTCAAGGAGTCAAACATGGTGTTCCATGTTCTTGGGATCCTGCATCTGTAGCAAGGTATTTCATTTTACCTCATGTTCTATCTATTATTATTTGATACGGGTGGGCTCATATGCAGTCTAAATATGATATATACTTATTTCAATAGTACAGTAATTTATTAATTTTGAATGAACCGATACATGTGGAGGTTATATGAATTAATAACAAATTTTGATGACTTGACTCATTTCTTTTCCGTATTATATTTCTAAATTTATCAGTTGCATTAGATAATATACCAACATCATGTACAAGTCAAATGAAGTTATCTATTAACAATGGATCTGAAAAAAATATAGAAAAAACCTTTTTGGATATGAAATTAAGTTGGTTGATTCTTGCAGTTAAAAGTTGGTTAGAAGCCTTGTCTTTTTGTCGTTGTTGTTTTGGGCTTAACGAAGGAATCGAAGTGCGTACATATGTATTTGTTGGTTGATATAATATCAATGGACCGGTGCATATGTGTTTTATGGCTCAATAGAAAATCAATGGACCGATGCATATGTGTTTTATGGTTGATATAAAATCAATGGAAGTGTATGCATATGTGTTTGTTGTGCATATGTGTTTTATGACCGGTAAAAAAATGCGAGAACTACAAGAGCCAGCATCAAACAATCAGATTTTTTGGATATTAAAATCAATAGAGTGCATATGAAGGTTGTATAAAATCAAGAAATGAGGTATGCATTTATGTTTCAAATTGTGCGTAAGTGTTTTTGTAGTTTTTGTGAATTTAATGCCTTATGTGCATATGTATTTTATAGTTTCAGGGTTTAAATGTATTGAAACTGCATATATGTGTTTGTGTTCTCAAAATGATTATCATGTTTGAGTTGTTTTTGCATCCAATATTGGATAAATCATGTAGAGATGTTAGTTTGCTCCTAGTCTATTTTATAATTTATGCGCAGGTTACTTGACGTTGTGGCTGTTGGCACAAAATTGCATCAGTTAAGTTGATGGAGACGATAAAAACACATGTGCAAGAGGATTAAAAACACATGTGTAGATTTCATGAGTTTTTGAACAAGATGAGGAATACATGTGCACGCCTAAAAGACGAATCAACTGTTAAAGACATTGTATTATTCACATGTGCACACTTCATATATTTGTAATAAAATTGAATACAAGTGTAAACATAATGACGTTTGTGATAAAGCTTATATCATATAACTTGATTTGTAAATTTTGAAATTGCATAAATCTATTAATAAAGTGTTGTTACATGTATGCATATCTATGTAATATTTTTTAAAGATACATGTGCAAATACTAAACACCTGTACATAAACGAAAAATACAAATTGTCATAATGTGGTTAGTAGTTAATCTTCTCTTTTACAAAACACATGTGCACATAATGTTATTCTAAAC